>CM065590.1:347634323-347725144 GCA_033119425.1 Bufotes viridis
CCCCAAGAACCTCCATAGAAACTCCTAAACCCTCATAAACTCCCTACTAGACGCATGTAGACCCTCAAAACCCCCATAGATCTCAAGACCCAGCACAGGCTCTCAAACACCAGTGGACCTTCATGAACACCCTCATAAACCCCATAGACCCACAAAAAAAACCAACAGACTAGCATAAATCCCCAGAGGACATTCTAAGCCATCAGAGGCCCTCATAAACCTCACGGACCCTCAAACTCCAATAGACCCTCACAATAGACCATCATGAACCACCATAGATCCTCAGGGTGTGACCATTGATGCTTTTTTCCCCCAGATGTTTCCAATATTTTTGAGGCTCTTCTTCGTGGTCGTCTTCGTACAAGGTAAGAAATCTAAGGATTTCCTGGGGACCTGAGAGCAGCAGTCTTCAACCTCTAGCTATAAAACTACAACTCTCATCATGCCCTCAGAGACGCAAACCAAAGAGTCATGAAAAGTTCAGCTCCTTTCTAATATACATTTTGTTTCTCATTGTTCTGTCTTCATACACGTTCACACAGCGTGCAGTCTATATCGGCAGTGACATGATTATACTTAGGTCTGGTCTAAGTATTCTGATCTCAGTCAATCTACACAATATCATATTACTCTACAATAAGGGGGATGGCAGGCTTCCTCTCCGGGGAATTAAGTGTGGAACAGTGAGGCCAACGAAGTGTTTTCCCTACTCAGACACAGGTTCTCAGGATCACAGGGGCTTTAAGAAACCTGACAAGACTTTACAAAGACCATATACGGACCTGGTGGGAAGTTCAGGCCTTAGAAACATACTTGCGTAATAAAATCGTGCCCAGGGGTTTGCGTATCTCTCTGGGGGAGAAAATCTATCTATTCATCCCTACGACTGATAACACTACTTCTTCAGGAAGCGAGGGATAAACTTTCCACAACTAAAAAAGATCTGCAGGAGAGTATAGAGAATATTAAAAATTTCACAGTAATCCAGAATTCAGTAAAAAAGAGATTGCTCCACAACTGTCCATTGAGGAATTTACATCTGAAAGATAAAAAAACATTTGCAGTATATTACAGATACAAAGGACTCCAGGGAGGGCAGAATCCTAGATTTTGGTAACAATCAAGCCAAAATTCTAGAAGTAGACATAAACCGTCATCATCAGAGGGAGAGAGTGAACATAACCCGAATAGAGGTCGAGGTTCACCCAAGACCAGGGGCACAAGAGGTCATAGCAGATCTAACAGAAGCAGGGGCCATACGAGGACAAACAGGGGAGTTTTTTTAGGGGAGACCCCCACAGTGTTAGATTATCTCCGGTGAGGAAGCAAAAACAACTAAATATGTGCCACTCTAAATTGGCAACTACTGACGGCCTACAAACTATCAACTTATCACAGAGGGAGCTGAATAAGGGAGAACTCTCCCTCCTTCTTATGGGACTATCATTTGTACCCACCCAAAAATTCAAGGCCTTTGAGGGGGTTAAGGATATTAATCTCTTTGTCCGGAAAATCAAATGGAGGAGATTTTTTCAGACCCAGGACAAACGCCAATGTTCTGAACTGGGGATCTCCCCAGAAGACATGCCAGATGTTCGCATATTGGTGGATCTTTGGACCGAAGGGCAAATAAATCCGGGTGAAGGTCCCTTCACCAACCTAAGGCCACCTTTTACAAGGTATCCACCAGTGAATGATACTTCACCACTAGATATTTTTTCTGAAGCAGCCAGTCACGAATGATAATTTTGTGCCCCCTCCTCACAACATCTCGGCACAAGAACTAGAGGGGCTATTGTCCTTGGAGAAGGATAACTCTATTGTTATAAAGCCCTCAGACAAGGCGGGTGGTGACATAGTTGTCCATGATAAGCCCCAGTATATCACCATGTGTGAAAATCTATTGGGGGACAAGGAATGTTATCAGATTCTACAGGAGAATCCCACGTTTGGTTCAAAGAGAACCTTACCAATATCCTGAAGGAAGCAAAATCTCTACATCTGATCAATCGGGCTGAATTTGATTACTTTCTTCCACGTCAATAGTTTGTGCGTTTAATCCACATCCCTGATTTATACAGTCCTCCATCTGCAAAAAAAATTTTGGGGGGGGGAATTTAACTAATTTGTGCCACATCCATGTGTGCATTTAATCCACATCCATGTGCACTTTCCTCAAAAAAGAGCCAGCCTGCGGAACAGCTATCCCTTGGTAAAGGAGATTTCCGCAAGGGGGAACAGTTGCGGGCCTGTTTGGTGGGGCCCGCCTTCTCCCTTTTGCCACCACACTGCCTCTTCCAGCCTGTTGCGGTGCTGTGGATCCCTACCCCTCTGTCCTGTTGTTCTCGCTCGGCTTGCCACCTTTCCAGGTCAGGGATGTCATCGTCCACCACCCTCTTCCACTTCCTCACTCGGGTCATCCTCCTGACTTGTGTTGACCTTACAAGACCCTCACTTATTGACAACTGTGTCTCATCCGCATCATCCACCTCGTGAAACACTAACTGCCGTTTTCCACCGCCATCTTCTTCTGACTGTGAATGCTGAAGAGTCTGGGGATCAGTGCACAAGGTCTCCTCATGTCCCTTTTCAGGGAGGGTCAGCTTACCTGCAGGCCCTCACCTACAATATCTTAGAGGGTCAGCTCACCTGCAAGCCCTCACCTACAATATTTTACAGGCCAATCAAAAAATATTCTTCCCTGCGCTAACTCTGCAATGTAACATTACCGCAAGCAAAAATTATTTTATCGTGGCCAGGGTATAAGGGACCAGACCGAGCTGTGGCAGGGTATAAGGGACCAGACCGAGCTGTGGCAGGGTATAAGGGACCAGACCGAGCTGTGGCAGGGTATAAGGGACCAGACCGAGCTGTGGCAGGGTATAAGGGACCAGACCGAGCTGTGACAGGGTATAAGGGACCAGACCGAGCTGTGACAGGGTATAAGGGACCAGACCGAGCTGTGGCAGGGTATAAGAGACCAGACCGAGCTGTGACAGGGTATAAGGGACCAGACCGAGCTGTGGCAGGGTATAAGGGACCAGACCGAGCTGTGGCAGGGTATAAGGGACCAGACCGAGCTGTGGCAGGGTATAAGGGACCAGACCGAGCTGTGGCAGGGTATAAGGGACCAGACCGAGCTGTGGCAGGGTATAAGGGACCAGACCGAGCTGTGGCAGGGTATAAGGGACCAGACCGAGCTGTGGCAGGGTATAAGGGACCAGACCGAGCTGTGGCAGGGTATAAGGGACCAGACCGAGCTGTGGCAGGGTATAAGGGACCAGACCGAGCTGTGACAGGGTATAAGGGACCAGACCGAGCTGTGGCAGGGTATAAGGGACCAGACCGAGCTGTGGCAGGGTATAAGGGACCAGACCGAGCTGTGACAGGGTATAAGGGACCAGACCGAGCTGTGGCAGGGTATAAGGGACCAGACCGAGCTGTGGCAGGGTATAAGGGACCAGACCGAGCTGTGGCAGGGTATAAGGGACCAGACCGAGCTGTGGCAGGGTATAAGGGACCAGACCGAGCTGTGGCAGGGTATAAGGGACCAGACCGAGCTGTGACAGGGTATAAGGGACCAGACCGAGCTGTGGCAGGGTATAAGGGACCAGACCGAGCTGTGGCAGGGTATAAGGGACCAGACCGAGCTGTGGCAGGGTATAAGGGACCAGACCGAGCTGTGGCAGGGTATAAGGGACCAGACCGAGCTGTGACAGGGTATAAGGGACCAGACCGAGCTGTGGCAGGGTATAAGGGACCAGACCGAGCTGTGGCAGGGTATAAGGGACCAGACCGAGCTGTGACAGGGTATAAGGGACCAGACCGAGCTGTGGCAGGGTATAAGGGACCAGACCGAGCTGTGGCAGGGCATAAGGGACCAGACCGAGCTGTGGCAGGGTATAAGGGACCAGACCGAGCTGTGGCAGGGTATAAGGGACCAGACCGAGCTGTGGCAGGGTATAAGGGACCAGACCGAGCTATGACAGGGTATAAGGGACCAGACCGAGCTGTGGCAGGGTATAAGGGACCAGACCGAGCTGTGGCAGGGTATAAGGGACCAGACCGAGCTGTGGCAGGGGTATAAGGGACCAGACCGAGCTGTGGCAGGGTATAAGGGACCAGACCGAGCTGTG
This sequence comes from Bufotes viridis, assembly GCA_033119425.1. Taxonomy (NCBI): domain Eukaryota; kingdom Metazoa; phylum Chordata; class Amphibia; order Anura; family Bufonidae; genus Bufotes; species Bufotes viridis. The sequence continues at coordinate 347,638,460 of CM065590.1, forward strand.
GCAGGGTATAAGGGACCAGACCGAGCTGTGGCAGGGTATAAGGGACCAGACCGAGCTGTGGCAGGGTATAAGGGACCAGACCGAGCTGTGGCAGGGTATAAGGGACCAGACCGAGCTGTGGCAGGGTATAAGGGACCAGACCGAGCTGTGGCAGGGCTATAAGGGACCAGACCGAGCTGTGGCAGGGTATAAGGGACCAGACCGAGCTGTGGCAGGGTATAAGGGACCAGACCGAGCTGTGGCAGGGTATAAGGGACCAGACCGAGCTGTGGCAGGGTATAAGGGACCAGACCGAGCTGTGGCAGGGTATAAGGGACCAGACCGAGCTGTGGCAGGGTATAAGGGACCAGACCGAGCTGTGACAGGGTATAAGGGACCAGACCGAGCTGTGACAGGGTATAAGAGACCAGACCGAGCTGTGGCAGGGTATAAGGGACCAGACCGAGCTGTGGCAGGGTATAAGGGACCAGACCGAGCTGTGGCAGGGTATAAGGGACCAGACCGAGCTGTGGCAGGGTATAAGGGACCAGACCGAGCTGTGGCAGGGTATAAGGGACCAGACCGAGCTGTGGCAGGGTAAAAGGGACCAGACCGAGCTGTGGCTCTCGCCACTAAACCTATAACCAGGGATGGTTGTGTCTGACAATGGCCGTAACTTGGTGGCGGCTTTGGAGCTCGGCAACCTGACACACATCCCATGCCTACAACTTAGTGGTTCAGTGGTTTATCAAAATCTACCCCAATTTGCAGGAGCTACTACATTTCCGGAAGTTGTTCACAGCCAGCACTGAACAAGAAGGGGGTGCTGGCAGATTGACTGTAGCTGTGAGGTCTACAGACTAGTGAGTGCAGCTCTGGAGGATAATACAGGATGTAACTCAGGATCAGTACAGGATAAGTAATGTGTGTACACAGTGACTGCACCAGCAGAATAGTGAGTGCAGCTCTGGAGTATAATATAGGATGTAACTCAGGATCAGTACAGGATAAGTAATGTATGTACACAGTGACTGCACCAGCAGAATAGTGAGTGCAGCTCCGGGGTATAACACAGGATGTAACTCAGGATCAGTACAGGATAATAATGTATGCACACAGTGACTGCACCAGCAGAATAGTGAGTGCAGCTCTGGAGTATAACACAGGATGTAACTCAGGATCAGTACAGGATAAGTAATGTGTGTACACAGTGACTGCACCAGCAGAATAGTGAGTGCAGCTCTGGAGTATAACACAGGATGTAACTCAGGATCAGTACAGGATAAGTAATGTATGTACACAGTGACTGCACCAGCAGAATAGTGAGTGCAGCTCTTGAGTATAATACAGGATGTAACTCAGGATCAGTACAGGATAAGTAATGTATGTTCACAGTGACTAAAACAACAGAATAGTGAGTGCAGCTCTGGAGGATAATACAGGATGTAACTCAGGATCAGTAAAGGATCAGTAATGTATGTACATAGTGACTGCACCAGCAGAATAGTAAGTGCAGCTCTGGAGTATAATGCAGAATGTAACTCAGGATCAGTACAGTTTATTTAATTTAATGTATGTACGCAGTGACTCCACCAGCAGAATAGTGAGTACAGCTCTGGAGCATAATACAGGATGTAATTTAGGATCAGTACAGGAGAAGTAATGTATGTACACAGTGACTCCACCAGCAGAATAGAGAGTGCAGCTCTGGAGGATAATACAGGATGTAACTCAGGATCAGTACAGGATAAGTAATGTATGTACACAGTGACTGCACCAGCAGAATACTGAGTACAGCTCTCGAGTATAATACAGGATGTAACTCAGGATCAGTACAGGATAAGTAATGTATGTACACAGTGACTCCACCAGCAGAATACTGAGTACAGCTCTCGAGTATAATACAGGATGTAACTCAGGATCAGTACAGGATAAGTAATGTATGTACACAGTGACTGCACCAGCAGAATAGTGAGTGCAGCTCTGGAGTATAATACAGGATGTAACTCAGGATCAGTACAGGATAAGTAATGTATGCACACAGTGACTGCACCAGCAGAATAGTGAGTGCAGCTCTGGAGTATAATACAGGATGTAACTCAGGATCAGTACAGGATAAGTAATGTATGTACACAGTGACTGCACCAGCAGAATAGTGAGTGCAGCTCTGGAGTATAATACAGGATGTAACTCAGGATCAGTACAGGATAAGTAATGTATGTACACAGTGACTGCACCAGCAGAATAGTGAGTGCAGCTCTGGAGTATAATACAGGATGTAACTCAGGATCAGTACAGGATAAGTAATGTATGTACACAGTGACTCCACCAGCAGAATAGTGAGTGCAGCTCTGGAGTATAATACAGGATGTAACTCAGGATCAGTACAGGATAAGTAATGTATGTACACAGTGACTGCACCAGCAGAATAGTAAGTGCAGCTCTGGAGTATAATACTGGATGTAATTTAGGATCAGTACAAGATAAGTAATGTATGTACACAGTGACTGCACCAGCAGAATAGTGAGTGCAGCTCTGGAGTATAATACATGATGTAACTCAGGATCAGTTCAGGATAAGTAATGTGTGTACATCGTGACTCAACCAGCAGAATAGTGAGTGCAGCTCTGGAGTATAATACAGGATGTAACTCAGGATCAGTACAGGATAAATAATGTATGTACACAGTGACTCCACCAGCAGAATAGTGAGTGCAGCTCTGGAGTATAATACAGGATGTAACTCAGGATCAGTACAGGATAAGTAATGTATGTACACAGTGACTGCACCAGCAGAATAGTGAGTGCAGCTCTGGAGTATAATACAGGATGTAACTCAGGAGCAGTACAGGATAAGTAATGTATGTACACAGTGACTGTACCTGCAGAATAGTGAGTGCAGCTCTGGAGTATAATACAGGATGTAACTCAGGATCAGTACGGGATAAGTAATGTATGTACACAGTGACTGCACCAGCAGAATAGTGAGTGCAGCTCTGGAGTATAATACAGGATGTAACTCAGGATCAGTACAGGCTAAGTAATGTATGTACACAGTGACTCCACCAGCAGAATACTGAGTGCAGCTCTCGAGTATAATACAGGATGTAACTCAGGATCAGTACAGGATAAGTAATGTATGTACACAGTGACTGCTCCAGCAGAATAGTGAGTGCAGCTCTGGAGTATAATACTGGATGTAATTTTGGATAAGTACAGGATAAGTAATGTATGTACACAGTGACTGCACCAGCAGAATAGTGAGTGCAGCTCTGGAGTATAATACAGGATGTAACTCAGGATCAGTACAGGCTAAGTAATGTATGTACACAGTGACTCCACCAGCAGAATACTGAGTGCAGCTCTCGAGTATAATACAGGATGTAACTCAGGATCAGTACAGGATAAGTAATGTATGTACACAGTGACTGCTCCAGCAGAATAGTGAGTGCAGCTCTGGAGTATAATACTGGATGTAATTTTGGATAAGTACAGGATAAGTAATGTATGTTCACAGTGACTAAAACAACAGAATAGTGAGTGCAGCTCTGGAGTATAATACAGGATGTAACTCAGGATCAGTACAGGATAAGTAATGTATGTACACAGTGACTCCACCAGCAGAATAGTGAGTGCAGCTCTAGAGTATGATACGGGATGTAACTTAGAATCAGTACAGGATAAGTAATGTATGTACACAGTGACTGCACCAGCAGAATAGTGAGTGCAGCTCTGGAGTATAATACAGGATGTAACTCAGGATCAGTACAGGATAAGTAATGTATGTACACAGTGACTCCACCAGCAGAATAGTGAGTGCAGCTCTGGAGTATAATACAGAATGTAACTCAGGATCAGTACAGGATAAGTAATGTAATGTATGTGAACAGTGACTCCACCAGCAGAATAGTGAGTGCAGCTCTGGAGTATAATACAGGATGTAACTCAGGATCAGTACAGAGATAAGTAATGTATGTACACAGTGACTACACCAGCAGAATAGTGAGTGCAGCTCTGGAGTATAATACAGGATGTATCTCAGATCTGTACATGTTTTTTTATGTATGTTTTTCTCGCAGGCGCTGAGGTTTGTTATAACCGTCTCGGTTGCTTCAATGATTTGAAACCTTGGGCTGGGACTATAGAGAGACCCTTCACTAAATTACCATGGAGCCCAGAAAAAATTAACACCCGGTTCCTGCTTTACACCAGGAATAATCAGAACAGCTACCAGGTGAGGCTCATGTTATTCCATATCCGGGTGTAATCTGCTATCCTCTGGTTCTAGCCGCCAGTCTCTGCTCGCGGTCCTGATCATTCTGTGTCCTCTCCTTCCAGTTGATCAGCGCCACCAATCTCTCCTCCATCTCCTCATCCAACTTCCGAACTTCCAGGAAAACTCGCTTTGTGATCCACGGCTTCACTGAAAGCGGAGAAGCTTCCTGGCTGTCTAACATATGCAGGGTACGGGGCTGTATCTTCCTGGATTATGGTGTCTGCACACTCAGAGCTGCATTCAGACTTCTGCCACGTGGAAGCAGTCATGGCCTCCCATGGCGCCCTGCAGTCATCAGTAATGTCCTGTTTGCACATGTAACAGCTGATTCGTTTCCTCCTCCAGAAACTGTTCCAGATTGAGGACTCCAACTGCATCTGTGTGGACTGGAGCGGCGGCTCCCGCACTCTGTACTCTCAGGCCTCTAACAACATCCGCGTGGTGGGCGCAGAAGTGGCGTATTTCCTGAAGATCCTTCAGGTAACGCAGACCTCCCAATGTGAACTATTGCTAAAGGGCCGTACACTGCAAAAAGACCGCAACACAGGAAGGATCGGCCACCTGGAAAATGGGAGCAGTCCACATATCACTGCCAGGGCTTCACCTATATACTGCACCTCACACACAGTGCACCCATAATAATACCACACACAGTGCCCCCATCATAATACCACACACAGTGCCCCATAATAATACTACACACAGTGCCCCATAATAATACCACACACAGTGCCCCTTATAATACCACACACAGGGCCCCCATAATAATACCACACACCGTGCCCCCCTCATAATACCACACACAGTGCCCCATAATAATACCACACACAGTGCCCCCATAATAATACCACACACAGTGCCCCCATAATAATACCACACACAGTGCCCCCATAATAATACCACACACAGTGCCCCATAATAATACCACACACAGTGCCCCCATAATAATACCACACACAGTGCCCCCATAATAATACCACACACAGTGCCCCCATAATAATACCACACACAGTGCCCCATAATAATACCACACACAGTGCCCCCATAATAATACCACACACAGTGCCCCCATAATAATACCACACACAGTGCCCCCATAATAATACCACACACAGTGCCCCCATAATAATACCACACACAGTGCCCCATAATAATACCACACACAGTGCCCCATAATAATACCACACACAGTGCCCCCATAATAATACCACACACAGTGCCCCCATAATAATACCACACACAGTGCCCCCATAATAATACCACACACAGTGCCCCATAATAATACCACACACAGTGCCCCATAATAATACCACACACAGTGCCCCATAATAATACCACACACAGTGCCCCCATAATAATACCACACACAGTGCCCCCATAATAATACCACACACAGTGCCCCCATAATAATACCACACACAGTGCCCCATAATAATACCACACACAGTGCCCCATAATAATACCACACACAGTGCCCCCATAATAATACCACACACAGTGCCCCCATAATAATACCACACACAGTGCCCCCATAATAATACCACACACAGTGCCCCATAATAATACCACACACAGTGCCCCATAATAATACCACACACAGTGCCCCATAATAATACCACACACAGTGCCCCCATAATAATACCACACACAGTGCCCCCATAATAATACCACACACAGTGCCCCATAATAATACCACACACAGTGCCCCCATAATAATACCACACACAGTGCCCCATAATAATACCACACACAGTGCCCCATAATAATACCACACACAGTGCCCCCATAATAATACCACACACAGTGCCCCCATAATAATACCACACACAGTGCCCCATAATAATACCACACACAGTGCCCCCATAATAATACCACACACAGTGCCCCATAATAATACCACACACAGTGCCCCATAATAATACCACACACAGTGCCCCATAATAATACCACACACAGTGCCCCCATAATAATACCACACAGTGCCCCCATAATAATACCACACACAGTGCCCCCATAATAATACCACACACAGTGCCCCCATAATAATACCACACACAGTGCCCCCATAATAATACCACACACAGTGCCCCCATAATAATACCACACACAGTGCCCCCATAATAATACCACACACAGTGCCCCCATAATAATACCACACACAGTGCCCCCATAATAATACCACACACAGTGCCCCATAATAATACCACACACAGTGCCCCCATAATAATACCACACACAGTGCCCCATAATAATACCACACACAGTGCCCCATAATAATACCACACACAGTGCCCCCATAATAATACCACACACAGTGCCCCCATAATAATACCACACACAGTGCCCCCATAATAATACCACACACAGTGCCCCCATAATAATACCACACACAGTGCCCCATAATAATACCACACACAGTGCCCCCATAATAATACCACACACAGTGCCCCCATAATAATACCACACACAGTGCCCCATAATAATACCACACACAGTGCCCCCATAATAATACCACACACAGTGCCCCCATAATAATACCACACACAGTGCCCCCATAATAATACCACACACAGTGCCCCATAATAATACCACACACAGTGCCCCCATAATAATACCACACACAGTGCCCCCATAATAATACCACACACAGTGCCCCCATAATAATACCACACACAGTGCCCCATAATAATACCACACACAGTGCCCCCATAATAATACCACACACAGTGCCCCCATAATAATACCACACACAGTGCCCCCATAATAATACCACACACAGTGCCCCCATAATAATACCACACACAGTGCCCCATAATAATACCACACACAGTGCCCCCATAATAATACCACACACAGTGCCCCCATAATAATACCACACACAGTGCCCCCATAATAATACCACACACAGTGCCCCATAATAATACCACACACAGTGCCCCCATAATAATACCACACACAGTGCCCCCATAATAATACCACACACAGTGCCCCATAATAATACCACACACAGTGCCCCCATAATAATACCACACACAGTGCCCCCATAATAATACCACACACAGTGCCCCCATAATAATACCACACACAGTGCCCCATAATAATACCACACACAGTGCCCCCATAATAATACCACACACAGTGCCCCCATAATAATACCACACACAGTGCCCCCATAATAATACCACACACAGTGCCCCCATAATAATACCACACACAGTGCCCCCATAATAATACCACACACAGTGCCCCATAATAATACCACACACAGTGCCCTCATAATAATACCACACACAGTGCCCTCATAATAATACCACACACAGTGCCCCCATAATAATACCACACACAGTGCTCCCATAATAATACCACACACAGTGCCCCATAATAATACCACACACAGTGCCCCATAATAATACCACACACAGTGCCCCCATAATAATACCACACACAGTGCCCCATAATAATACCACACACAGTGCCCCCATAATAATACCACACACAGTGCCCCCATAATAATACCACACAGTGCCCCCATAATAATACCACACACAGTGCCCCATAATAATACCACACACAGTGCCCCCATAATAATACCACACACAGTGCCCCCATAATAATACCACACACAGTGCCCCCATAATAATACCACACACAGTGCCCCATAATAATACCACACACAGTGCCCCCATAATAATACCACACACAGTGCCCCCATAATAATACCACACACAGTGCCCCCATAATAATACCACACACAGTGCCCCCATAATAATACCACACACAGTGCCCCCATAATAATACCACACACAGTGCCCCCATAATAATACCACACACAGTGCCCCATAATAATACCACACACAGTGCCCCCATAATAATACCACACACAGTGCCCCCATAATAATACCACACACAGTGCCCCCATAATAATACCACACACAGTGCCCCATAATAATACCACACACAGTGCCCCCATAATAATACCACACACAGTGCCCCCATAATAATACCACACACAGTGCCCCCATAATAATACCACACACAGTGCCCCCATAATAATACCACACACAGTGCCCCCATAATAATACCACACACAGTGCCCCCATAATAATACCACACACAGTGCCCCCATAATAATACCACACACAGTGCCCCCATAATAATACCACACACAGTGCCCCCATAATAATACCACACACAGTGCCCCATAATAATACCACACACAGTGCCCCCATAATAATACCACACACAGTGCCCCCATAATAATACCACACACAGTGCCCCCATAATAATACCACACACAGTGCCCCATAATAATACCACACACAGTGCCCCCATAATAATACCACACACAGTGCCCCCATAATAATACCACACACAGTGCCCCCATAATAATACCACACACAGTGCCCCCATAATAATACCACACACAGTGCCCCCATAATAATACCACACACAGTGCCCCATAATAATACCACACACAGTGCCCCCATAATAATACCACACACAGTGCCCCCATAATAATACCACACACAGTGCCCCATAATAATACCACACACAGTGCCCCATAATAATACCACACACAGTGCCCCCATAATAATACCACACACAGTGCCCCATAATAATACCACACACAGTGCCCCCATAATAATACCACACACAGTGCCCCCATAATAATACCACACACAGTGCCCCCATAATAATACCACACACAGTGCCCCCATAATAATACCACACACAGTGCCCCCATAATAATACCACACACAGTGCCCCCATAATAATACCACACACAGTGCCCCCATAATAATACCACACACAGTGCCCCCATAATAATACCACACACAGTGCCCCCATAATAATACCACACACAGTGCCCCCATAATAATACCACACACAGTGCCCCCATAATAATACCACACACAGTGCCCCCATAATAATACCACACACAGTGCCCCCATAATAATACCACACACAGTGCCCCCATAATAATACCACACACAGTGCCCCCATAATAATACCACACACAGTGCCCCCATAATAATACCACACACAGTGCCCCCATAATAATACCACACACAGTGCCCCCATAATAATACCACACACAGTGCCCCATAATAATACCACACACAGTGCCCCCATAATAATACCACACACAGTGCCCCCATAATAATACCACACACAGTGCCCCCATAATAATACCACACACAGTGCCCCCATAATAATACCACACACAGTGCCCCCATAATAATACCACACACAGTGCCCCCATAATAATACCACACACAGTGCCCCCATAATAATACCACACACAGTGCCCCCATAATAATACCACACACAGTGCCCCCATAATAATACCACACACAGTGCCCCATAATAATACCACACACAGTGCCCCCATAATAATACCACACACAGTGCCCCCATAATAATACCACACACAGTGCCCCCATAATAATACCACACACAGTGCCCCCATAATAATACCACACACAGTGCCCCATAATAATACCACACACAGTGCCCCCATAATAATACCACACACAGTGCCCCATAATAATACCACACACAGTGCCCCCATAATAATACCACACACAGTGCCCCCATAATAATACCACACACAGTGCCCCCATAATAATACCACACACAGTGCCCCCATAATAATACCACACACAGTGCCCCCATAATAATACCACACACAGTGCCCCCATAATAATACCACACACAGTGCCCCATAATAATACCACACACAGTGCCCCCATAATAATACCACACACAGTGCCCCCATAATAATACCACACACAGTGCCCCATAATAATACCACACACAGTGCCCCCATAATAATACCACACACAGTGCCCCCATAATAATACCACACACAGTGCCCCCATAATAATACCACACACAGTGCCCCCATAATAATACCACACACAGTGCCCCCATAATAATACCACACACAGTGCCCCCATAATAATACCACACACAGTGCCCCCATAATAATACCACACACAGTGCCCCCATAATAATACCACACACAGTGCCCCCATAATAATACCACACACAGTGCCCCCATAATAATACCACACACAGTGCCCCCATAATAATACCACACACAGTGCCCCCATAATAATACCACACACAGTGCCCCCATAATAATACCACACACAGTGCCCCCATAATAATACCACACACAGTGCCCCCATAATAATACCACACACAGTGCCCCCATAATAATACCACACACAGTGCCCCCATAATAATACCACACACAGTGCCCCCATAATAATACCACACACAGTGCCCCCATAATAATACCACACACAGTGCCCCCATAATAATACCACACACAGTGCCCCCATAATAATACCACACACAGTGCCCCCATAATAATACCACACACAGTGCCCCCATAATAATACCACACACAGTGCCCCCATAATAATACCACACACAGTGCCCCCATAATAATACCACACACAGTGCCCCCATAATAATACCACACACAGTGCCCCCATAATAATACCACACACAGTGCCCCCATAATAATACCACACACAGTGCCCCCATAATAATACCACACACAGTGCCCCCATAATAATACCACACACAGTGCCCCCATAATAATACCACACACAGTGCCCCCATAATAATACCACACACAGTGCCCCCATAATAATACCACACACAGTGCCCCCATAATAATACCACACACAGTGCCCCCATAATAATACCACACACAGTGCCCCATAATAATACCACACACAGTGCCCCCATAATAATACCACACACAGTGCCCCATAATAATACCACACACAGTGCCCCCATAATAATACCACACACAGTGCCCCCATAATAATACCACACACAGTGCCCCCATAATAATACCACACACAGTGCCCCCATAATAATACCACACACAGTGCCCCATAATAATACCACACACAGTGCCCCCATAATAATACCACACACAGTGCCCCATAATAATACCACACACAGTGCCCCCATCATAATACCACACACAGTGCCCCCATCATAATACCACACACAGTGCCCCCATCATAATACCACACACAGTGCCCCCATAATAATACCACACACAGTGCCCCCATAATAATACCACAAACAGTGCCCCCATAATAATACCACACACAGTGCCCCCATCATAATACCACACACAGTGCCCCCATCATAATACCACACACAGTGCCTCCATAATAATACCACAAACAGTGACCCCATAATAATACCACACACAGTGCCCCATAATAATACCACACACAGTGCCCCCATAATAATACCACAAACAGTTACCCCAATATAATACCACACACAGTGCCCCATAATAATACTACACACAGTGCCCCATAATAATACTACACACAGTGCCCCATAATAATACCACACACAGTGCCCCCATCATAATACCACACACAGTGCCCCCATAATAATACCACGCACAGTGCCCCCATAGTAATACCACACACAGTGCCCACATAATAATCAAACACACAGTGCCCCCATAGTAATACCACACACAGTGCCCCCATAGTAATACCACACACAGTGCCCCCATAGTAATACCACACACAGTGCCCCCATAATAATACCACACACAGTGCCCCCATAACAATACCACACACAGTGCCCCCATAACAATACCACACACAGTGCCCCCATAATAATACCACACACAGTGCCCCCGTAATAATACCACACACAGTGCCCCCATAATAATACCACACACAGTGCCCCCGTAATAATACCACACACAGTGCCCCGTAATAATACCACACACAGTGCCCCCATAATAATACCACATACAGTGCCCCTATAATAATACCACACACAGTGCCCCATAATAATACCACACACAGTGCGCCATAATAATACCACACAAAGTGACCGATAATAATACCACACACAGTGCCCCATAATAATACCACATACAGTGCCCCATAATAATACCACACACAGTGCCCCATAATAATACCACACACAGTGGCCCATAATAATACCACACACAGTGCCCCATAATAATACCACACAAAGTGACCGATAATAATACCACACACAGTGCCCCATAATAATACCACATATAGTGCCCCATAATAATTCCACACACAGTGCCCCCATAATAATACCACACACAGTGCCCCCATAATAATACCACACACAGTGCCCCCATAATAATACCACACACAGTGCCCCCATAATAATACCACACACAGTGCCCCCATAATAATACCACACTCAGTGCCCCGATAATAATACCACACACAGTGCCCCCGTAATAATAACACACACAGTGCCCCCGTAATAATAACACACACACAGTGCCCCATAATAATACCACACACAGGGCCCCCATAATAACACCACACACAGTGCTCCCATAATAATACCCCACACAGTGCCCCCATAATAATACCACACACAGTGCTCCCATAATAATACCACACACAGTGCCCCCGTAATAATAACACACACAGTGCCCCATAATAATACCCCACACAGTGCCCCCATAATAATACCACACACAGTACCCCATAATAATACCACACACAGTGCCCCTATAATAATACCACACACAGTGCCCTCATAATAATGCCACACACAGTGCCCCCATAATAATACCACACACAGTGCCCCCATAATAATACCACATACAGTGCCCCCATAATAATACCACACACAGTGCCCCATAATAATACCACACACAGTGCCCCATAATAATACCACACACAGTGCCCCCATAATAATACCACATTCAGTGCCCCTATAATAATACCACACACAGTGCCCCATAATAATACCACACTCAGTGCCCCCATAATAATACCACACACAGTGCCCCCATAATAATACCACACACAGTGCCCCCATAATAATACCACACACAGTGCCCCATAATAATACCACACACAGTGCCCCCATAATAATACCACACACAGTGCCCCCATAATAATACCACACACAGTGCCCCATAATAATACCACACACAGTGCCCCCATAATAATAACACACACAGTGCCCCGTAATAATAACACACACAGTGCCCCATAATAATACCACACACAGTGCCCCCATAATAATACCACACACAGTGCCCCCATAATAATACCACACACAGTGCCCCATAATAATACCACACACAGTGCCCCCATAATAATACCACACACAGTGCCCCCATAATAATACCACACACAGTGCCCCATAATAATACCACACACAGTGCCCCATAATAATACCACACACAGTGCCCCCATAATAATACCACACACAGTGCCCCCATAATAATACCACACACAGTGCCCCCATAATAATACCACACACAGTGCCCCCATAATAATACCACACACAGTGCCCCCATAATAATACACACACACAGTGCCCCCATAATAATACCACACACAGTGCCCCCATAATAATACCACACACAGTGCCCCCATAATAATACCACACACAGTGCCCCCATAATAATACCACACACAGTGCCCCCATAATAATACCACACACAGTGCCCCCATAATAATACCACACACAGTGCCCCCATAATAATACCACACACAGTGCCCCCATAATAATACCACACACAGTGCCCCCATAATAATACCACACACAGTGCCCCCATAATAATACCACACACAGTGCCCCCATAATAATACCACACACAGTGCCCCCATAATAATACCACACACAGTGCCCCCATAATAATACCACACACAGTGCCCCATAATAATACCACACACAGTGCCCCATAATAATACCACACACAGTGCCCCCATAATAATACCACACACAGTGCCCCATAATAATACCACACACAGTGCCCCATAATAATACCACACACAGTGCCCCCATAATAATACCACACACAGTGCCCCATAATAATACCACACACAGTGCCCCATAATAATACCACACACAGTGCCCCATAATAATACCACACACAGTGCCCCCATAATAATACCACACACAGTGCCCCATAATAATACCACACACAGTGCCCCCATAATAATACCACACACAGTGCCCCCATAATAATACCACACACAGTGCCCCCATAATAATACCACACACAGTGCCCCCATAATAATACCACACACAGTGCCCCCATAATAATACCACACAGTGCCCCATAATAATACCACACACAGTGCCCCATAATAATACCACACACAGTGCCCCCATAATAATACCACACACAGTGCCCCCATAATAATACCACACACAGTGCCCCATAATAATACCACACACAGTGCCCCCATAATAATACCACACACAGTGCCCCCATAATAATACCACACACAGTGCCCCATAATAATACCACACACAGTGCCCCCATAATAATACCACACACAGTGCCCCCATAATAATACCACACACAGTGCCCCCATAATAATACCACACACAGTGCCCCCATAATAATACCACACACAGTGCCCCATAATAATACCACACACAGTGCCCCCATAATAATACCACACACAGTGCCCCATAATAATACCACACACAGTGCCCCCATAATAATACCACACACAGTGCCCCCATAATAATACCACACACAGTGCCCCATAATAATACCACACACAGTGCCCCCATAATAATACCACACACAGTGCCCCCATAATAATACCACACACAGTGCCCCCATAATAATACCACACACAGTGCCCCCATAATAATACCACACACAGTGCCCCATAATAATACCACACACAGTGCCCCCATAATAATACCACACACAGTGCCCCCATAATAATACCACACACAGTGCCCCCATAATAATACCACACACAGTGCCCCATAATAATACCACACACAGTGCCCCCATAATAATACCACACACAGTGCCCCCATAATAATACCACACACAGTGCCCCCATAATAATACCACACACAGTGCCCCCATAATAATACCACACACAGTGCCCCCATAATAATACCACACACAGTGCCCCCATAATAATACCACACACAGTGCCCCCATAATAATACCACACACAGTGCCCCATAATAATACCACACACAGTGCCCCCATAATAATACCACACACAGTGCCCCCATAATAATACCACACACAGTGCCCCCATAATAATACCACACACAGTGCCCCCATAATAATACCACACACAGTGCCCCCATAATAATACCACACACAGTGCCCCCATAATAATACCACACACAGTGCCCCCATAATAATACCACACACAGTGCCCCCATAATAATACCACACACAGTGCCCCCATAATAATACCACACACAGTGCCCCCATAATAATACCACACACAGTGCCCCCATAATAATACCACACACAGTGCCCCCATAATAATACCACACACAGTGCCCCCATAATAATACCACACACAGTGCCCCCATAATAATACCACACACAGTGCCCCCATAATAATACCACACACAGTGCCCCCATAATAATACCACACACAGTGCCCCCATAATAATACCACACACAGTGCCCCCATAATAATACCACACACAGTGCCCCCATAATAATACCACACACAGTGCCCCCATAATAATACCACACACAGTGCCCCATAATAATACCACACACAGTGCCCCATAATAATACCACACACAGTGCCCCCATAATAATACCACACACAGTGCCCCCATAATAATACCACACACAGTGCCCCCATAATAATACCACACACAGTGCCCCCATAATAATACCACACACAGTGCCCCCATAATAATACCACACACAGTGCCCCCATAATAATACCACACACAGTGCCCCCATAATAATACCACACACAGTGCCCCATAATAATACCACACACAGTGCCCCATAATAATACCACACACAGTGCCCCATAATAATACCACACACAGTGCCCCATAATAATACCACACACAGTGCCCCCATAATAATACCACACACAGTGCCCCCATAATAATACCACACACAGTGCCCCATAATAATACCACACACAGTGCCCCATAATAATACCACACACAGTGCCCCCATAATAATACCACACACAGTGCCCCCATAATAATACCACACACAGTGCCCCCATAATAATACCACACACAGTGCCCCATAATAATACCACACACAGTGCCCCATAATAATACCACACACAGTGCCCCCATAATAATACCACACACAGTGCCCCATAATAATACCACACACAGTGCCCCCATAATAATACCACACACAGTGCCCCCATAATAATACCACACACAGTGCCCCCATAATAATACCACACACAGTGCCCCCATAATAATACCACACACAGTGCCCCATAATAATACCACACACAGTGCCCCCATAATAATACCACACACAGTGCCCCCATAATAATACCACACACAGTGCCCCCATAATAATACCACACACAGTGCCCCCATAATAATACCACACACAGTGCCCCCATAATAATACCACACACAGTGCCCCCATAATAATACCACACACAGTGCCCCCATAATAATACCACACACAGTGCCCCCATAATAATACCACACACAGTGCCCCCATAATAATACCACACACAGTGCCCCATAATAATACCACACACAGTGCCCTCATAATAATACCACACACAGTGCCCCATAATAATACCACACACAGTGCCCCCATAATAATACCACACACAGTGCCCCATAATAATACCACACACAGTGCCCCCATAATAATACCACACACAGTGCCCCCATAATAATACCACACACAGTGCCCCCATAATAATACCACACACAGTGCCCCATAATAATACCACACACAGTGCCCCCATAATAATACCACACACAGTGCCCCCATAATAATACCACACACAGTGCCCCATAATAATACCACACACAGTGCCCCATAATAATACCACACACAGTGCCCCCATAATAATACCACACACAGTGCCCCCATAATAATACCACACACAGTGCCCCCATAATAATACCACACACAGTGCCCCATAATAATACCACACACAGTGCCCCCATAATAATACCACACACAGTGCCCCCATAATAATACCACACACAGTGCCCCATAATAATACCACACACAGTGCCCCATAATAATACCACACACAGTGCCCCATAATAATACCACACACAGTGCCCCCATAATAATACCACACACAGTGCCCCCATAATAATACCACACACAGTGCCCCCATAATAATACCACACACAGTGCCCCCATAATAATACCACACACAGTGCCCCCATAATAATACCACACACAGTGCCCCATAATAATACCACACACAGTGCCCCCATAATAATACCACACACAGTGCCCCCATAATAATACCACACACAGTGCCCCCATAATAATACCACACACAGTGCCCCCATAATAATACCACACACAGTGCCCCCATCATAATACCACACACAGTGCCCCATAATAATACCACACACAGTGCCCCCATAATAATACCACACACAGTGCCCCCATAATAATACCACACACAGTGCCCCCATAATAATACCACACACAGTGCCCCCATAATAATACCACACACAGTGCCCCCATAATAATAACACACACAGTGCCCCCATAATAATACCACACACAGTGCCCCCATAATAATACCACACACAGTGCCCCATAATAATACCACACACAGTGCACCATAATAATACCACACACAGTGCCCCATAATACCACACACACAGTGCCTCCATAATAATACCACACACAGTGTCCCCATAATAATACCACACACAGTGCCCCATAATAATACCACACACAGTGCCCCAATAATAATAACACACACAGTGCCCCATAATAATACCACACACAGTGCCCCATAATACCACACACACTGTGCCCCCATAATAATACCACACACAGTGCCCCATAATACCACACACAGTGCCCCCATAATAATACCACACACAGTGTCCCCATAATAATACCACACACAGTGCCCCCATAATAATAACTCACACAGTGCACCATAATAATACCACACACAGTGCCCCATAGTAATAGAAAGTTCCGTTCCTCGGTGTCCTCACCATAGTCCTCACACTTTCTGCCTCATTTATTCCGGCTGCTTTTGAAATCTCTTCCCTTTTTTTTCTCCTTTTGTAGTCAAACTTCGGCTATTCTCCTGGCAACGTCCACCTGATTGGGCACAGCATGGGCGCACACATTTCCGCGGAGGCCGGGAAGAGGATGAGGGGCATCGCCAGGATCTCAGGTCAAGAGTCGTGTTTAGTGAATGTTTGGTAGCGAACCCGAACATTTCTGTAAAAGTTCGGGCTGGGGTTCGGTGTTTGGCGATTTCTTGGTGCATTTTGAAAGATTGCAGGGCAGCCAATCAACAAGCGTTTCACTAGTCTTCACTAGAAGCCATCACAGCCATTCCTACTAATGGCATGGCTGTGATTGGCCAAGAGCAGCATGTGACCCAGCCTCTGTATGAGCTGGAGTCACGTAGCGCCGCACGTCACTCTGCTCTTCTCAGTGTAGGGATGGGATGCTGCTGCTGCTGCTGCTGCTGTGAGGGAGTCCTGCTTGCCATGGTAACAGAAGTCTGCTCAGACTTTTGCTAAAGGCTTAGTGTCAAGTAAAAAATACAGTACAGTACATTATATAATGTACTGTACTGTATTATACAGACACCAGATCCACTGGAACTTCAAGAACCAAGTGGGTCTGGGTCCAAAAAATATGTAAAAAAAGTGAAAAAAGGTAAAAACAAAAACGCACATTTATCACTAACAAAAAGAGAAAAAAAATACACTACACATGTTATATATCACCGCGTCCGTAACCACCTGATCTATAAAATCGGTTTGTTACTTTTCCCGTACGGTGAACGTCATAAAAAACCCCCCAAAAAACTATGATAAAATTGAAATTTTGCCCACCTCACTTCCCAAAAAAGTTAATAAAAGTGATCAAAAAGTTGTATCTACACCTAAATGGTACTAATCAAACCGTCACCTCGTCCCGCAAAAAATGCTACCTTACATAAGAAAATCGCCCAGAAAAAAAAAAATGATGGCTCTCAGGCTATGCAGACACTAAAACATGATTTTTTGTTTGTTTCAAAAATTATATGATTGTGTAAAACCTAAATAAATAAATAAAAAGTAGACATATAATGTAGCGCCGCGCCCGTAAGAACCTGAACTATAAAAATAATACATGACCTAACCGCTGAGGTGAACACCGCAAAAAAAAAAAAAAAAAACTGTAAAAAGCAGTTTTTTGTCACCTAACATCACAAAAAGTGTGACAGCAAGTGATCAAAAAGTCATATGCACCCCAAAATAGTGCCATTAAAACCATCATCTCATCCCGCAAAAAATGAGCCCCTACCTAAGACAATTGGACAAAAACTAAAAAAACAACTGACTCTCAGACTATGGAGATACTAAAATAGTTTTTTGTTTGTTTGACCTAACCCCTCAGATGAACACAGTCACAAAAATAAAATAAATACGGTCCCAAAACAGCTATTTTTTCAAAATTTTCCATTTTAATCATTTTTTCCAGTAACAAAGCAAGGGTTAACAGTTAAACAAAACTCTATATTTATTGCCCTGATTCTGAAGTTTACAGAAACACCCCATATGTGGTCGTAAACTGCTGTATGGGCACAGGGCAGGGCTCAGAAGGAAAGGAGCGCCATATGGTTTTTGGAAGGCAGATTTTGACGGAATGGTTTTTTGACCCTATGTCACATTTGAAGCCCCCCTGATGCCCCCCTAGAGTAGAAACTCCATAAAAGTGACCCCATATAAGAAACTACACCCCGCAAGGTATTCAAAACTGATTTTACTAACTTTATTAACCCTTTAGGTGTTCCTCAAGAGTATATGGCAAATGGAGATGAAATTTCAGAATTTCAATTTTTTCCCCTCCCCCTCGACAGCACCACAGAGAGATGGCTCCACCTCTGGGACAGGAAACCGTCAGTATAAAAAGGTGGAGCCCTCTCTCCCCCCTCAGTGAGGTTTCCTGTCCCAGGAGATGGGGAGCCTGCAGTTTTCTTCTAGGAGTCCCTACATCTTCAAGACCCGGATAGTTTCCGGAGGATGGGGGGACTTACCAGCGGGGGTCCATCCTCCAGAGTCTGGGGTGCGAAGACCCTAGGAGAGCGTGTCCAGTCCTGGTTGGAACGATCTCCTGCCGCTGGTGGCGCCTACCCCCTCATGTGCAGCAGAGGTGGCGGGGATGCCGGGCATAGCGCTGGTGGAGTGCGCTTCCGGCGACATGCGTTCCACGGGCTGATTTCCGGGAGTTGTGCGTTCCAGTGACGCACTTCTGGCAGCGACCGGAAGTGACGTCAGAAGAGGCCAGAATCGCGGGCTCGGAGTTATTTAAACAGACGGAACGCACAGTATGGCCAGCCTGTGTTGCAGAGGTACTGGCTCCTTGCCTGAAAAGGAAATCTGTTGGCGATTTGCATTCAGGGGCGTTTGCCTGGAGGTAGGCATCGGGGGGGACCCAGGATTCGTATTTTTTCATGTGCTGACAACCTCCTATATACACAGTGCGGTATGGAGGAGGACAAGCCTGTGGAGATCTTGGAGGGAGACACCCAGCCGGTACTAGGATCATTTCTTCTGGGGGTAAGTACTGGAAAAAGTATATGATACTAATGGGATGTACATATGCATATATTTCTTTTAGGCAATCCCTAAGAAGGCCTCTTCTAGAAAGAAATATAAGGAATGCCCATTGTGCAGGGTGGCATTGTCCTCCGCTTATTCTAAAAGGCTGTGCCAGGCCTGCATAGATAAGACGGTATCGGAAGAGGGTCCCAGCTTTATGGACAACATTAGGTCTGTGATTAGGTCTGAGGTAAAAGAGACCTTAAAATCACGTAAAAGACAAAAGAAAGTTCAGGAGGAACGCGAATCTAAATCGGAAAAATCAGATATCAGTGAGGAAGAAGTCTCCCTAGATGATCCGGCCTCTTCATCCTCATCCGAAAGCGAGAGAGAAGGAACTTATTTATTTCCAGCAGAAGATACGGAAAAATTATTAAAAGCTATTCGTTCAACCTTACAGTTGGATGATATCAAGGAAAATAAAACTATAGCGGACGTTGTTTTTGAAGGATTAGGGGAAAAGAAGCGCAGATATTTTCCCATCCATAGTAATATAGAGGCAATAATTCATAAGGAATGGAACAAGCCAGATAAAAAGGTTTTTCTGACACGTAGCTTTAAAAGAAAATACCCCTTTGATGAAGAGGCTTCTTCGTCATGGAGCAAGGCTCCTATGATCGATGTGGCCATTTCTAAGATAGCTAGACGATCAGCGCTGCCCTTTGAAGATCTGGGTTCCTTTAGGGAACCTATGGATAAGAAGATTGAAGCTTATCTCAGGAATTCCTGGGAAGCTTCAACTTCTTCCTTTAAGCCTAATATCGCTTCTACGGTGGCGGCCAGGTCGATAGCTATTTGGCTACAGAGATTGGAGGTCCAGATTAAGGACAGGTGTCCTAGAGAGCAATTGCTGGAATCCTTGCCTACATTAAAAAAGGCGGTGGATTTCTTTGCGGATGCCTCTATGGATGGTGTTAGACTTGCTGCTAGAGCTTCTTCCCTTTCTAATTCAGCTCGCAGAGCCCTGTGGCTGAAGAATTGGAGGGGAGGGGATCTAGCTTCCAAACAGAGGTTGTGCAGCATCCCCTGCCAGGGTCAGTTTTTATTCGGGCCCGAGTTAGATTCTTTACTTGAGAAGGCGGCTGACAGGAAAAAGAGATTTCCGGATAGCAGGCAGGATTCATCACGTCCCTTTAGGAATTTTAAACAGCCCTTTCGTAACTAGTCTAGGTTCCAATATAAAAAAGAAGAAAAAGATCAGGATTCCAGGTACAAGAGCTCAGGTAGAAAGGGGTTTCTCTTTCAGAATGCTTCCTCCCAACAGAGGAAGCAGTCCAAGCAATGACGCCAGAAGTTCAGTAGGGGGAAGGCTTCGGGACTTCGTCTCGGCTTGGGATCAGGTAGCCGGGTCCTGGGTAAAAAATATTTTGAAAACAGGATTAAAACTAGAATTTCTAAGTTCTCCCCCTCACAGATTTATAACAACAAATTGTTCCCTGGAGATGGCCAGAGAAGTGTCAGTATTACTAGAGAAAGAAGTATTAATACCTGTCCTAAGGAGGAGTGGGGCAGGGGTTATTATTCAACTCTTTTTCTGGTAAAGAAGCCAGATGGTTCTTACAGGACAATAATAAATCTAAAGGCGTTGAACAAATCATTGAAATACAGAAAATTCAAAATGGAGACAATAAAGTCAGTAATCCATATGTTGTTTTCGAATTGTTTTATGGCAGTCATCGACTTGAAGGACGCCTATCTCCATGTGCCCATACATCCACAACACCAACAATTCCTCAGGGTTGCAATAAAACAGGAGACGGGTATTCATCATTTTCAGTTTCAGGCACTTCCGTTTGGACTTTCAATGGCACCAAGAATCTTCACCAAGATTGTAGCGGAAATGGCGTCCTTCATCAGAAAGAGAAATATTACATTCCTCCCGTATTTGGACGATTTTCTGATTCTAGGAAACTCCCAGGAAAATTGCCAGAAGGCAGTAAGGGAGGTGAGAAACATTGTTCAAAATTTGGGATGGTTGATAAATTTCGAGAAGTCCCGGATACTACCAGTCAGATCCCAGGTTTACTTGGGGTTCAGATTGGACTCCAGGGTTCAAAGGACCTTCCTTACAGAAGAAAGGATCTGTTCGGTTCAGAAGGTAGTCAGGGACTTGCTAGTGAGGAAAACAGTAAAAATCAGAAAGGCGATGTCAGTCCTGGGAACGTTGACCTCTTGCATCACTGCGGGGGAATGGTCTCAATTCCATACCAGACAGTTGCAGGGAGAAATTCTCCAGGCAGTAGAAAGAGAAAAAGGAAATTTGGAGGCAGGGATGAATGTGACGGAGGAAGTCCTTCAGTCCCTGTTGTGGTGGACCAAACGACAAAACTTGTGTCAGGGTACGGAATGGTTCCCTCCAGCCCCTGTGGTGATCACTACGGACGCCAGTCCTTGGGGTTGAGGGGCTCACTTCCTGGACCAAAACTTTCAGGGGAGCTGGTCGGCTTTGCAAAGGTCCTGGTCCTCGAACATGAAGGAGTTGTTGGCGGTCAGGCTAGCCCTGAAAAGTGCCCTTCCCTTTGTCCGGGGGAGTCGGGTCAGGGTCATGTCGGACAATCAAACTGTAGTGGCTTATATAAATCATCAGGGGGGCACAAGATCCCAAAGTTTGATGAGGGAAACGAGCCTTCTGTTTCAGGAAATAGAAGGGCAGATAGATCACATCTCAGCTCTCCATATCAGAGGGGCAGACAATGTGAGAGCGGACTTTCTAAGTCGGCACACACTAAAACAAGGGGAATGGTCCCTAAGTCCTCGGGTGTTTCACCAGATAACGAAATTGTGGGGAGTTCCTTCAATAGATTTATTTGCTTCCAGGGGGAACAGAAAGGTGAAGCGTTTTTATTCTCTGACTCCGGGAGAATCCCCAGATGGGATAGATGCTCTACTTCAGAGGTGGGATTTCAACCTGGGGTATGCCTTCCCTCCCTTTCAGTTGATTCCCCGCGTCTTGAAGAAGATCAGATCAGAGAGGGCCAGGGTAATCATGATCGCTCCCTTCTGGCCAAAGAGGGGGTGGTTCTCATTGATAAGAGAGTTGTCGGTGGCGGATCCGTGGATTCTGCCGGAATCAGAGGACCTATTGACACAGGGACCAATATTTCATCCAAGAGCGAGTTCCCTTCATCTAGCCGCATGGATATTGAGAGGGTGATCCTGTACAAAAAAGGGTTTACTAAATCAGTGGTGGAAACTTTGCTTAAAAGCAGAAAGGAGGTGACCAACAGAATTTATACCAGAATCTGGAAGAGGTTTAGTTCCTTTGCAGGTTTGTCACTAGAGGAGGACCTAGGAGCTCCCCCTATCTATAAGATCCTAGAATTTCTTCAGAGGGGGTTGGCTTTAGGCTTGGCCAAAAGCACTTTAAAGGTTCAGGTCTCAGCTTTGTCGGCCCTTTGGGGTGCAGATTTGGCCTCAGATTTCTGGATTATTAGGTTTTTTAGAGCGGTGGATCGTATAGTTCCTATCTCGGGCCCTAGGTTCCCTCCGTGGGATCTTAACTTGGTTTTGAACTCCCTTACGCAGAATCCATTTGAACCTATGGAAGAAGTTTCTATTAAGTTCCTAACTTGAAAGCTGGTGCTTTTAGTGGCTCTGACATCAGCTCGAAGAATTAGTGAATTACAGGCCATTTCTATTACCCCCCCATTTATGTTGATCAAGGAGGATAGGGTTGTCCTTAGGCCCGATCCCAATTTCCTCCCTAAAGTGCCCTCTAAAACCAATAGGTTGCAGGAAATTGTTCTACCTTCTTTTTACACTAGCCCCAAAAATGACAGGGAGAGAGGGTTCCATACCCTGGATGTTAGGAGAACCCTCTTGCAGTACTTGAAAGAAACTAAAGAATGGAGAAAGGATTCCTCTCTCTTTATTCTGTTCTCCGGGGTCAACAGGGGTAAGAAAGCCTCTAAAAGTTCCATCGCTAGGTGGATTAAGAGTGTGATTGCGTTTGCTTACACAAATTCTGGCTCTACGCCTCCTGCGGGGCTTAGGGCGCATTCTACACGTGCTGTTTCTACCTCTTGGGCGGAGAGGGCTAATGTGTCTATCGACCAGATCTGTAAAGCGGCAACGTGGTCCTCTCCGTCCACTTTCTATCGTCATTATCGGCTTCAGTTAGACTCTGTCTCTGACACTCTCTTTGGTAGGAAGGTGCTGGAAGTTGCTACCCACCCTGTTTAGAATCTCTGTAATCTCTCTCTGTGGTGCTGTCGTGGGGGAGGGGAAAAACATTGGTTACACTTACCGGTAAGTGGTTTTTCCTGACCCCACGACAGCACCATTTTATTCCCTCCCTTCTGGTGTTTTTGGCCTGTTGGTGATGGTCTGTCGCATAAAAAAAAAATAAAAAAAAAAATAGATATATGGTTTGGTGTATATGCTTAACTGGGTGGGAGTCCCTCTCTCTCCCCTGAAAACCTCACTGAGGGGGGAGAGAGGGCTCCACCTTTTTATACTGCAGGTTTCCTGTCCCAGAGGTGGAGCCATCTCTCTGTGGTGCTGTCGTGGGGGAGGGGAAAAACCACTTACAGGTAAGTGTAACCGATGTTTTTATTACCTTGTCTCACAAAAATGTATTATAGAGCAACCAAAAATCATTCGTACCCTAAAAATAATACCACCAAAACTGCCACCTTATCCAGTAGTTTCCAAAATGGGGTCACTTTTTGGAGTTTCTACTGTAGGGGTGCATCAGGGGGGCTTCAAATGGGACATGGTGTCAAATAACCAGTCCAGCAAAATCTGCCTTACAAAAACTACATGGCGTTCCCTTCCCTCTACGCCCTGCCGTTTGGCCGTACAGCAGTTTACAACCACATATGGGGCGTTTCTGCAAACGAATAGAATCAGGGCTATAAATATTGGGTTATGTTTGGCTGTTAACCCTTGCTTTTTTCCTGGAAAAAATGGATGCAAATGGAAAATTTGCCAAAAAAAAAATCGAAATTTAGAAATTTTATGTTCATTTGCCATGAACTCTTGTGGAACACCTAAAGGGTTAACAACATTTGTAAAATCAGTTTCGAATACCTTGAGGGGTGTAGTTTCTAGAATGGGGTCACTTTTTGGGTGGTTTCTTTTATCTAAGCCTCACAAAGTGACTTCAGACCTGAACTGGTCCTTTAAAATTGGGTTTTTGAAATTTTCTGAAAATTTTAAAGATTTGCTTCTAAACTTCAAAGCCTTGTAACGTCCCCAAAAAATAAAACGGCATTCCCAAAATGGTCCAAACATGAAGTAGACATATGGGGAATGTAAAGTAATAACTATTTTTTTCAAAATTTTTCAAAATTTTTGCTAAACTTAGTATTTTTTTATACAAAAAATTAACTTTTTTGACAAAATGTTACCAGTGTCATGAAGTACAATATGTGACGAAAAAAACAATCTCAGAATGGCCTGGATAAGTAAAAGCGTTTTAAAGTTATCACCACATAAAGTGAAACTGGTCAGATTTGCAAAAAATGGCCTGGTGCTTAAGGTAAAATATGGCCGTGTCCTTAAAGGGGTTGTCCGGGATTGGGGACATTGGTGTATGTGTACAATGGCCCCCTAAATATTACATTCATGCCTGTCGTTCCCTTACCAGACATTTCTAATGGCCCTTTTTCACTTCACAAATTTTCAGCCGGAAGTGCAGTTTCTATCAGAGTCAGTGACGTACCGGGTGCCTTTCTGGAGAGCGAAGCCTCTCCTTCCGCTTCGCAAGGAGCCCGGTGACGTCACCGTCGGCCTCAGTAATTATTCAGAGAGCAGGGAGGGGCGGTAACCAGGCAGCAACACACCGCGCTAAGCCACGCCCCTCTGATCCGGTGACGTCACCGGGCAAGGCGCTTTCTTAGCAATGAAGGAGGCAGAGCACTATGCTACTTAGCATAGTAAACGCCTCCAGTGTAAAATGCAGGCAAAAGGGGGCGGCAGGCTGGAGAAATAGACAACATTACATATGACTACATGGCCATGCTATGTGAATAGATGAAGCCGCCCCCTGTCTGATCGCTCTCTGGCTGCCTCCTTCGCCTCTGTGTAATGCAAACACAGAGCGCACGTTACAAGGGAGGGACGGAGCCAGGAGGCGCTTAGGGGAGTGACTAAGGAGGGGGAATAGCTGCGTCAGGAGGCGGCATATGAATTAGGGGAGCGGCTGCATGGAGGAGCAGACACACACCTGAAACAACGCGATGCTGCGCTGGGACCCACAAAGCTGTGTGGCAGGAAGTTGCCGCACACAAACATAGAGGTAAACAATCAGTGGGGGACTGTAGGAGCCCTACAGAAGTGTAAAAATACCTAAAAACATCTGGGGGGACCTTCAAACCGCTATTAATAGTGATTTACCTGGTTTAAAAAGAAAATTAGATCCCGGACAACCCCTTTAAGGGGTTAATCCATCTGCTAGTTCGATGGGCGTCGGCGGCCATTTTTGCAACTGCATGAGAACTGCATGTGTTCCAGGGACATTACTTTAATTCTGTTTTGGTGGCGCAGTGGAGGACAAATTCCCTTTTTTGGCCGTTCAAGTACCCCTGCGGCCTGCAGCGCATACCTGGCCGTGACAATTATTTAATTACATTAGTCTGTCACATATTTTTGTGTGTCACTCAGAGAATAGGATATACGTGTGTAGGTCTCGCTACATAAATAGTATCTCACGGCCTGAAAGACGTATTAAAATAAATGAATACATTTTTATTTGTACTTATACTTAAAATTTGGGGATTAGTCAACTGACAATGTATATATATGTCCAGGCTACTAAGCCGGTGGTGTGTGGAGCGGGAATTCTGTATAGCCTTACACACACACCATTAGCTTAGAAAGTCAGCATGTGTCTCATTACATATGTGCAGTGACGAGGACATGCAGATATTGGCCTCAGCTCAAGCGGGATTAGGTCACCGTCTACCCTGTCTCTCTTTGGAGAGTATAGATTGGGCGGCTGACAGCGCCTCCAGTTCCTTCACATTGTCTCCCACCCGGTCCTCTGCAGAAAGCTCAGAGTTGGCACCTGCAGCCCATGCCCATCAGTCTTTCACCTATCACCCCCTTGCAAATCAGCCAAGCAGTCTGAGCCCCAAGTCATGCAGCAGTCTCTTATGCTTTTTGATGTCTCTGCTGGCAGAGTTTCCCCGGTCCATCCACCTAGCCCTGCCCCAGAAGTGGAAGAGACTGAGTGCACCGATGCCCAACCACTTAGGTTTCAGGATGAGGACATGGGATACGACCGCATCGCAGCACGTCTCTGATGATGATGAAACACAGGTGCCAACTGCTGCGTCTTTCTGCAGTGTACAGACCGACGAGGAGGGCAGGGGTCAAGAATGGGTGGAAAATGATGTGGTGGACAATGAAGTCCTAGACCCCACATGGTCATGCGAGTGACCTGTGCAGTTTGGAGGGAGAGGCGGTGGTCGCACAGAGGCAACAGCACAGCAAAAGAGGGAGCAGGGTGCAAAAGTAGAGCAACCTTCCCCTAGACAGTACGACTGCTACTGGCCACCGCACCCAGGGACCGAGCACCCCAAAGGCAGGTCCAAGGAGTTCATTGGCGTGGCAGTTCTTCAGACAATGTGCTGACGACAAGACCCGAGTGGTTTGCACGCTGTGCCATCAGAGCCTGAAGCGAGGCATTAACGTTCTGAACCTTAGCACAACCTGCATGACCAGGCATCTACATGCAAAGCATGAACTGCAGTGGAGTAAACACCTTAAAAACCAAGAAAGATCTCAGGCTCCTCCTGCTCCCTCTTCTGCTGCTGTCTCAGCCTCTTCCTCCACTTCTGGAGTCACAGTGGCACCGGCCACCCCGCAAACAGAGGATGTGGCCACCACCGTCACCCAGCATCTCCACCATGTCACATGCAAGTGTTCAGCTGTCCATCTCCCAGACACTGGAGTGAAAGAAGAAGTACCCCCTACCCACCCGCGATCCCTGGCCCTGAATGCCAGAATTTCAGAATTACTGGCCTTTGAAATGCTGTCATTCAGTCTGGTGGAGACGGAGAGTTTTACAAAGCTTATGGCCTTGGCTGTCCCACAGTACGTCGTTCCCAGCTACTTTTCCAGGAGAGCCATCCCTTCCCTGCACAAACAAATGGCGGACAAAATCAGGTGTGCTCTGCGCAACGCCATCTGTGGCAAGGTCCACATTACTACCGATACATGGACCAGTAAGCACGGCCAGGGACGCTATATCTCCGTAACTGCATACTGGGTAAATGTAGTGGCGTCTGGACCTGAGGTGGATAGCTGTTTGGCACACGTCCTTCCACCACCGAGGACTGCAGGGCATTTCTGGTTCCCTCCTGTTACCTCCTTCTCCTCCTCTTCTTCCACCTCCTCATCCGCTCAGCGTAACACCTTTAACAGCAACTTCCGCACAGCCCGGGGTAAACGTCAGCAGGCCATTCTGAAACTCATCTGTTTGGGGGCAAACCCCGCACCGCGCAGGAGTTGTGGCGGGGTATTGAACAACAGACCGACGACTGGTTTCTGCCGGTGGGCCTCAAGCCCGGCCTGGTGGTGTGCGATAATGGGCGAAATCTCGTCGCAGCTCTGGGACTAGCCGCTTTGACGCACATCCCTTGCCTGGCGCATGTGCTGAATTTGGTGGTGCAGAAGTTCATTCACAACTACCCCGACATGTCAGAGCTGCTGCATAAAGTGCGGGCTGTCTGTGCATTGCATTCACATCCTGCCGCTGCTCGCCTGTCTGCGCTACAGCGGAACTTCGGCCTTCCCGCTCACCGCCTCATATGCGACGTGCCCACCCGGTGGAACTCCACCTTGCACATGCTGGAGAGACTATGCGAGCAGCAGCAGGCCATAGTGGAGTTTCAGCTGCAGCACGCACGTGTCAGTCGCACTGCGGAACAGCACCACTTCACCACCAATGATTGGGCCTCCATGCGAGACCTGTGTGCCCTGTTGCGCTGTTTCGAGTACTCCACCAACATGGCCAGTGGCGATGACACCGTTATCAGCGTTACATACCACTTCTATGTCTCCTTGAGAAAACGCTTAGGGCGATGATGGAAGAGGAGGTGGCCCAGGAGGAGGAGGAGGATGAGGGGGCATTTCACAGGGTTTCAGGCAGGTCATACAAAAGTGGCTCGGAGGTGGGGGTTCTTGCACCAGCAGAGGCCAGGTACACAATTGTCCAGCCAGGGCACAGTTCTGGAGGATGAGGAGGAACCGTGTTCACAGCAGGGTGGCACCAAAAGCATATCAGTGCAGTGTGGCTGGGGGGATACCGAGGACACAGACGATACACCTCCCACAGAGGACAGCTTGTCGTTGCCTCTGGGCAGCCTGGCATTGCCTAGTTGCCCACATTCTAACTTGTGCTGATTACTGGGTGGCCATCCTGCTTGATCCCCGTTACAAGGACAACATGTCGTCCTTAATTCCCGCACTGGAGCATGATCGGAAGATGCGCGAGTACAAGCTCTGCTGATGGCATTCCCAACGGACCCCGGGGGCTCAGTGGACGCACAAGGCGAAGGCAGAGAAGGAGGAAGAGGTCGCCAATGCAGCTGGAGTCCCGCCAGCACCTCAGAAGGCAGGGTTCGCATGGCCGAAATGTGGAAAAGCTTTGTCACCGCGCCACGGGAACCGGCACCAACAGCAGATCTGGAACGTGTTAGCGGGAGGCAGCATTTCACTAACATGGTTGAGCAGTACATCTGCACACCCCTCCACGTACTGACTGATGGTTCGGCCCCATTCAACTTCTGGGTCTCCAAATTGGGGACATGACCAGAGCTTGCCCTTTATGCCTTGGAGGTGCTGGCCTGCCCGGCGGCCAGCGTTTTCTCTGAACGTGTATTCAGCACGGCAGGGGGCGTCATTACTGACAAACGCAGCCGCCTGTCCACAGCCAACGTGGACAAGCTGACGTTCATAAAAATGAACCAGGCATGGATCCCACAGGACCTGTCCCTCCCTTGTGCAGAATAGACATGTATACCGGCTGGACCCGGCCATTGTTATACTCCAGCGCGCTTACTCTGTTTTCTTTTCTTCTACAATGTTTTATGGTCTAAAAAAAAAAACTCCTACTTCCACCGCTTCCTCAACCTCCTACTCCACATCCACTTCCTCCTCCTAGTTCAAGATTATTATTTTAAATTTTTATTTATTTTATTTTTAGTTATTTCCCTATCCACATTTGTTTGCGGGGCACTTGTGCTTTTGCAGCCCTCTAGCCCTTTCCATAACTCTTTTAGAGCCATTTTAGTGCCCAAAAGTTCGGGTCGCCATTGACTTCAATTGGGTTCGGGGTCAAGTTTGGGTCCCGAACTCGAACTTTCCGACAAAGTTCAGACGAACCCAGTGAAGCCGAACTTCCAGGTGTTTGCTCAACTCTAGTCAGGAGGCGTCAGCCAGAATGATAGCGAAACATTCATAGGATGTCAAATCACATTCACAATTCTACTGTCACATCATGTGTTATACTCCAGTCATATCCAAAAATACATTCCCAGTTCAACCATCACAAAATGGATTATTCTCCACTCACATCCAAACATGCATTAATAAATCTACATCCAGAGCTGCATTCACAATCATTTCTCATACTCCAGTCACATCCAGAGCTGCATTAAAGATGCATTGAGGGAACATTTGGCAGTGGAATATTTTCAGGATTCACTGTGGGGTTTCCCTTTAAGTGGAGTATTATTCTAACTGTACCTCGTCCCTCAGCCATGGACCCCGCTAGACACTACTTCCAGAACACCCCCACAGAGGTCAGGCTGGACCCGTCTGATGCTGCTCTTGTCGATGTCATTCACACAGATGCCGGCCCTCCTGTCCTCAGCCTGGGTCAGTACCTCAGCGGCTAAGCCTTCAACTGTATCTAAACCTTCAAGTGTATCTAAGGCTACTTTCACACTCGCGTTTTGGCTTTTTGTTTGTGAGATCCATTCAGGGCTCTCAGAACCGGTCCAAAACGGATCAGTTTGGCCCTAATGCATTCTGAATGGAAATGGATCCACTCAGAATTCACCAGTTTTCCTCTGTTCAGTCACGATTCCGCGCTGGAGGCGCCTGCAGCGTTTTTCTGTCCGCGATGTGGTGCGGAGCCAAACAAATACAACTGACACAATAGAAAACCGATCCGTCCTCCATTGACTTTCAATGGAGTTTATGACTGATGCATGCGGTTGTATTATTGTAACGGAAGCGTTTTTTCAGATCCATGACGGATCCTCGAAAAACACTAGTGCGAAAGTAGCCTAAGCCTCTGAGGGGACGGCTACACGTGCAGGTTTTTATGAAGTCCATAATATCAGGTCTGGATCAAGAAGTGGAGAAAGTATTGAGGACAAACATGACTCCTCCACTGATATCCATCCACTCCTGATGGAAACCTGAACGTGAGGCCGGACCCGTAATGTATCTAAGCATCTGACTGTAGCCACACCTGTAAAAGTATTCAATCCTCTCACTGTATCTAAGCATCTAAATGCCGCTAATCAGTAACTGTATCTAATCTCTGATTGTATCTAGTCTCTGATTGTATCTAGTCTCTGATTGTATCTAATCTCTGATTGTATCTAATCTCTGATTGTATCTAATCTCTGATTGTATCTAATGTCTGATTGTATCTAGTCTCTGATTGTATCTAATCTCTGATTGTATCTAATCTCTGATTGTAGCTAGTCTCTGATTGTATCTAATCTCTGATTGTATCTAATCTCTGATTGTATCTAATCTCTGATTGTATCTAATCTCTGATTGTATCTAGTCTCTGAGTGTATCTAATCCCTGATTGTATCTAGTCTCTGATTGTATCTAATCTCTGATTGTATCTAATCTCTGATTGTATCTAATCTCTGAGTGTATCTAATCTCTGATTGTATCTAGTCTCTGATTGTATCTAGTCTCTGATTGTATCTAATCTCTGTGTCTAAGCCTCTTTCCTGTATCTTTCAGGTTTTGGAATGAGCCAGATCGTTGGTCACTTGGACTTCTTCCCTAATGGAGGGATCCACATGCCCGGGTGTCCTGGGAACGTACAAATCCCCAGTCTCAATTTGGAGGATATCTGGAACGGTAATTAGTGGACAGCCAACAACCCTCTATAGAAAATCCCATATATACTGCAGAACCCTATATATACACCTTCGTATACAACCCTCTATATATCATCCTCGAACAGGAAGACATTGTGCGTCAAAATGAATTCTAGCAGCTCCATCAGGAAAAGATTGGGCCGCCTGAGATCAGTGGCGTACATAGAGAAGTAAGGGCGCCATTGCAAGGATCAAACCCCAACCGCCCCCACACCCCTCTCCCATCTAAACCTCTTTCGATGACCCTTAGGCCATTTTCCCACGACCTCATCTGCTAAAAGTTTTCACCCCCAGTAGAAAAGGAGATAATCTCAACTAAGACTGGGCCCCCTCTTGCCCTGGGCCCCATAGCAGTCGCATGGTCTGCCGCTATGGTAGTTACGCCACTGCCTGAGATGTGAGTACCGCTTTACATCCAAGATCATGCGGAATAGAACTGTAAAGGGCCCCCACATCCAGACTAGCCAGCCATGTACCTTCTTCACATTGTGTCCCGATCAGTCTACAGTCGTGGACAAAAGTTTTGAGAATGACACAAATATTAGTTTTCACAGAGTTTGCTGCTAAACTGCTTTTCGATCTTTTGTTTCAGTTGTTTCTGTGATGTAGTGAAATATAATTACTCGCACTTCATACGTTTCAGAGGCTTTTATCGACAATTACATGACATTTATGCAGAGTCAGTATTTGCAGTGTTGGCCCTTCTTTTTCAGGACCTCTGCCATTCGGCTGCGCATGCTCCCAATCACCTTCTGGGCCAATTCCTGACTGATAGCAACCCATTCTTTCATAATCACTTCTTGGAGTTTGTCAGAATTAGTGGGTTTTTGTTTGTCCACCCGCCTCTTGAGGATTGACCACAAGTTCTCAATGGGATTAAGATCTGGGGAGTCTCCAGGCCATGGACCCAAAATCTCAACGTTTTGGTCCCCGAGCCACTTAGTTATCACTTTTGCCTTATGGCACGGCGCTCCATCCTGCTGGAAAATGAACTCAGTGTATAGATCAGCCAGCAATCGTACATTGGGTTAGTCTTGTTCGTCAATTCCCGACTCCTCGAATTTACGGCAATCCATTTTAGCCTGCACGCAAAGAGGTGCGAGTCTTTGACCCATCCAAAGAGATCAAATCTCTGGAGGGGAACGAAGGAGAGGCCTTTACGGAGAACCTGCATTTCGGTGTTAGATAATGTACAAGATGATAAACTTACTTCTTGTAATTCGTCACATTTAGATGATAAAGCACAGGCCGGACTTAAGGCTGCAAGACTGGGGGTAGGCCTGGCATGACAAGGGTTTGGAGGGAGTGGGTTGGGATGATCAGGGTTAATGGGGGGGGGGGGCCGTTAGGGGAGGGGTGTAGGGCTTAAAAAGGGCAGCGAGGGGCGGGAACAGGGTCAGCTCACCTGCAGGCCCTCACATATAATGTTTAGCAGGGTAAGCTCACCTGCAGCCCCTCACATATAATGCTTTACAGGGTCAGCTCACCTGCAGCCCCTCATATATAATGTTTAGCAGGGTAAGCTCACCTGCAGCCCCTCATATATAATGTTTAGCAGGGTAAGCTCACCTGCAGCCCCTCATATATAATGTTTCGCAGGGTAAGCTCACCTGCAGCCCCTCATATATAATGTTTAGCAGGGTAAGCTCACCTGCAGGCCCTCACACATAATGTTTAGCAGGGTAAGCTCACCTGCAGGCCCTCACATATAATGTTTAGCAGGGTAAGCTCATCTGCAGCCCCTTATATATAATGTTTAGCAGGGTAAGCTCACCTGCAGCCCCTCATATATAATGTTTAGCAGGGTAAGCTCACCTGCAGCCCCTCATATATAATGTTTAGCAGGGTAAGCTCACCTGCAGCCCCTCATATATAATGTTTAGCAGGGTAAGCTCACC
Organism: Bufotes viridis; assembly: GCA_033119425.1. Lineage (NCBI taxonomy): Eukaryota > Metazoa > Chordata > Amphibia > Anura > Bufonidae > Bufotes > Bufotes viridis. The sequence goes on from CM065590.1 coordinate 347,673,294, forward strand.
TGCAGCCCCTCATATATAATGTTTAGCAGGGTAAGCTCACCTGCAGCCCCTCACATATAATGATTAGCAGGGTAAGCTTACCTGCAGCCCCTCATATATAATGTTTACCAGGGTAAGCTCACCTGCAGCCCCTCATATATAATGTTTAGCAGGGTAAGCTCACCTGCAGCCCCTCATATATAATGTTTAGCAGGGTAAGCTCACCTGCAGGCCCTCACATATAATGTTTAGCAGGGTATGCTCACCTGCAGGCCCTCACATATAATGTTTAGCAGGGTAAGCTCACCTGCAGGCCCTCACATATAATGTTTAGCAGGGTAAGCTCACCTGCAGCCCCTCATATATAATGTTTAGCAGGGTAAGCTCACCTGCAGCCCCTCATATATAATGTTTAGCAGGGTAAGCTCACCTGCAGGCCCTCACATACAGTCATGTGAAAAAATTAGGACACCCTTTGAAAGCATGTGGTTTTTTGTAACATTTTTAATAAATGGTTATTTCATCTCCGTTTCAACAATACAGAGAGATTAAAGTAATCCAACTAAACAAAGAAAACTGAAGAAAAGTCTTTTCAAGATCTTCTGTAAATGTCATTCTACAAAAATGCCTATTCTAACTGAGGAAAAAGATAGGACACCCTCACATGTATTCCCTCTTAAATTGGCTCAGATCTCACACAGGTATATCACACCAGGTGCACATAATTAGTAGATCATTACTCTGCATATTGAATGAGGCTTGCCCTATTTAAACCTCAGACATTTAGTTTGGTGTGCTCCTGACTGTTGAAGTGAGAGTGAGCACCATGGTGAGAGCAAAAGAGCTGTCAGAGGACTTCAGAAAAAGATTGTAGCAGCCTATGAGTCTGGGAAGGGATTTAAAAGATCTCAAAAGATTTTGAAATCAGCCATTCCACTGTCCGGAAGATAGTCTACAAGTGGAGGGCTTTCAAAACAACTGCCAACATGCCCAGGACTGGTCGCCCCAGCAAGTTCACCCCAAGAGCAGACCGCAAGATGCTAAAAGAGGTCTCCAAAAACCCTAAAGTGTCATCTCGAGAACTACAGCAGGCTCTGGCTACTGTTGATGTAGAAGTACATGCCTCTACAATCAGAAAGAGACTGTACAAGTTTAACTTGCATGGGAGGTGTGCAAGGAGGAAACCTTTGCTTTCCAAGAGAAACATCGAGGCCAGACTGACATTTGCCAGAGATAAAGTTGACAAAGACCAGGACTTCTGGAATAATGTTCTTTGGACAGATGAGTCCAAAATTGAATTATTTGGACACAACAGCAGAGGACATGTTTGGCGTAAACCAAACACAGCATTCCAAGAAAAGAACCTCATACCAACTGTGAAGCATGGAGGTGGAAGTGTCATGGTTTGGGGCTGCTTTGCTGCAGCAGGACCTGGTCAGCTCACCATCATAGAATCCACGATGAATTCTACTGTGTATCAGAAGGTGCTTGAAGAACATGTGAGACCATCAGTTAGAAAATTAAAGCTGAAGCGGAACTGGACCATGCAACATGACAATGACCCAAAACATACTAGTAAATCAACCAAAGATTGGCTGAAAAAGAAGAAATGGAGAGTCCTGGAATGGCCAAGTCAAAGTCCAGATTTGAATCCCATTGAGATGCTGTGGGGTGACTTGAAAAGGGCTGTACGTGCAAGAAACCCCTCAAACATCTCACAGCTGAAAAAGTTCTGCATTGAGGAGTGGGGTAAAATTTCCTCAGACCGATGTCGAAGACTGGTAGATGGCTACAAGAACCGTCTCACTGCAGTTATTTCAGCCAAAGGAGGTAACACTCGCTATTAGGGGCAAGGGTGTCCTATCTTTTTCCTCAGTTAGAATAGGCATTTTTGTAGAATGACATTTACAGAAGATCTTGAAAAGACTTTTCTTCAGTTTTCTTTGTTTAGTCGGATTACTTTAATCTCTCTGTATTGTTGAAACGGAGATGAAATAACCATTTATTAAAAATGTTACAAAAAACCACATGCTTTCAAAGGGTGTCCTAATTTTTTCACATGACTGTATAATGATTAGCAGGGTAAGCTCACCTGCGGGGCCTTATATATAATGTTTAGCAGGGTAAGCTCACCTGCAGGCCCTCATATATAATGTTTAGTAGGGTAAGCTCACCTGCAGCCCCTCACATATAATGTTTAGCAGGGTAAGCTCACCTGCAGGCCCTCACATATAATGTTTAGCAGGGTAAGCTCACCTGCAGCCCCTCACATATAATGTTTAGCAGGGTAAGCTCACCTGCAGGCCCTCACATATAATGTTTAGCAGGGTAAGCTCACCTGCAGGCCCTCACATATAATGTTTAGCAGGGTAAGCTCACCTGCAGGCCCTCACATATAATGCTTTACAGGGTCAGCTCACCTGCAGGCCCTCATATATAATGTTTAGCAGGGTAAGCTCACCTGCAGGCCCTCACAAATAATGTTTAGCAGGGTAAGCTCACCTGCAGGCCCTCATATATAATGTTTAGCAGGGTAAGCTCACCTGCAGGCCCTCACATATAATGTTTAGCAGGGTAAGCTCATCTGCAGGCCCTCACATATAATGTTTTAGAGGTGCCCTGAAGGAACTCACAAATTATGTTTAAAAGGGTCAGCTGACCGAAAGGCCCTTCAAAATGTTTTTGAGGGTTAGCGCACCTGGAGGCCCTCAGCTACATTATTTTATTCAGTTTCATCGCACCCAGGGCCACAGCCTCTGCGTGCACCATCAGCATCACGGCCATTTCCATGGCCCTTACTGGCCACCTTCTTAATAATAAATGTTATATATGCTTAAAAGTATGTCACACGTACAGTAGCGCAGGATTTGTAAGTGTACGTGCCAATAAATTAGAACAGGTATTTGGGATGCGCACACTTTACACAGGAGATATAGCCCAGATAATGTCACAGAAAGACACACAGTATGAACACTACATTAGGCCCAGATTATTTAAATTTGCGCTACAGACACTGTTTTCGGATGCAAGACAGTATATGTCACAGAAACCCACAGAATATGGACCCTATATTAGGCCCAGATTATTGGAACTTGTAATACAGGACACTGTTTGCAGATGTTGTTCAGTATTGGTTACACAAAGCCACACACTATGGACACTAGATGTGACCCAGATTATTACAGAGTCAGTCTGCGGAGGATGTACAGTATATGTCACTAATAGTTAAAAAAAAAATATCTTGCTGCTGTCAAACAACCTGTATATATAACTCTCTGTAGGTGTATCCCTGTATATATAACCCACTATAGGTGTAACCCTGTATATATAACCCACTATAGGTGTAACCCTGTATATATAACCCTCTATAGGTGTATCCCTGTATATATAACCTTCTATAGGCGTAATCCTGTATATATAACCCTCTATAGGTGTTACCCTGTATATATAACCCACTATAGGTGTAACCCTATATATATATAACCTTCTATAGGTGTAACCCTGTATATATCACCCTCTATGGGTGTATCCCTGTATATATAACTCTCTGTAAGTGTAGCCCTGTATATATAACCCTCTATAGGTGTTACCATGTATATATAACCCTCTATAGGTGTAACCCTATATATATATAACCTTCTATAGGTGTAACCCTGTATATATCACCCTCTATGGGTGTAACCCTGTATATATAACCCTCTGTAGGTGTAACCCTGTATATATCACCCTCTATGGGTGTAACCCTGTATATATAACCCTCTGTAGGTATACCCCTGTATATATAACTCTCTGTAAGTGTAGCCCTCTATAAATATAACACTCTATAGGTGTTGCCCTGTATATATAACCCTCTATAGGTGTTACCCTCTATATATAACTCTCTGTTGGTATAACCCTGTATATATAACCCTCTATAGGTGTAACCCTATATATATATAACCTTCTATAAGTGTAACCCTGTATATATCACCCTTTATGGGTGTAACCCTGTATATATAACCCTCTGTAGGCGTAACCCTGTATATATCACCCTTTATGGGTGTAACCCTGTATATATAACCCACTATAGGTGTAACCCTGTACATATAACCCTCTGTAGGTGTAACCCTGTATATATCACCCTCTATAGGTGTAACCCTGTATATATAACCTTCTATAGGTGTTACCCTGTATATATAACCCACTATAGGTGTAACCCTGTATATATAACCCTCTATAGGTGTTACCCTGTATATATAACCCACTATAGGTGTAACCCTGTATATATAACCCTCTATAGGTGTAATCCTGTATATATAGCCCTCTATAGGTGTAACCCTGTATATATAGCCCACTATAGGTGTAATACTGTATAAATATAAACCCCCTATAGGTGTAGCCATGTATATATAACATTCTATGGTGTAGTCTTCTGTCGGTGTAACCCTGTGTCTTCTTCTCTGCAGGGGTCACCCAATTTATCGGTTGTAATCACTACAGTGCAGTCAGGTATTACACCGACAGCATCACCAACCCCAACACCTTTGTGAGCTACCCCTGCTCCAACTGGGAGACCTACCAGGCTGTAAGTGAACGTGTCTGTACTGTGCTGCAGAGAAGCTTCTGGTTTTTAGAACGTAAGCTCTTGGGCCCAGCGTTTTCTGTATGCAGTACGTTTTCAGGATGATGCACTGAGCCGGTCATGTATGACACATACATTAATATCACCCCCTTATATTCCAGGGTGGCTGCAAAACCTGCCCCAGTGCCGGATGTCCAAAGATGGGTCATTACGCAGACACTTACCGTGGGGTTACCACTTCCAGCCAGGTCTTCTATCTGACCAGCCCATAGTCACTTACAGTCTAATCAATAGGTAAGAGTTTCAAACCCAGAAAAAAAGAGTGGGCGCAGAGACTGGTCCTCCAGTATAGATAGAGGCTGGTCCTCCAGTATAGAGGATGGTCCTCCAGTATGGATAGAGGTTGGTCCTCCAGGATAAATAGAGGTTGGTCCTCTAGTACGGATAGAGGGTGGTCCTCCAGTACGGATAGAGGGTGGTCCTCCAGTACGGATAGAGGGCGGTCATCCAGTACAGATAGAGACTGGTTCACCAGTATAGATAGAGGCTGGCCCTCTAGTATAGAGCCTGGTCCTCCAGTATAGATAGAGGCTGGTCCTCCAGTATAGAGGATGGTCCTCCAGTATGGATAGAGGTTGGTCCTCCAGGATAAATAGAGGTTGGTCCTCTAGTACGGATAGAGGGTGGTCCTCCAGTACGGATAGAGGGCGGTCATCCAGTACAGATAGAGACTGGTTCTCCAGTATAGATAGAGGCTGGCCCTCTAGTATAGAGCCTGGTCCTCCAGTATAGATAGAGGCTGGCCCTCCAGTATAGAGGATGGTCCTCCAGTATAGAAGTTGGTCCTCCAGTACAGATAGAGGGTGGTCCTCCAGTATGGATAAAGACCTGTTCTCCAGTATAGATAGAGGCTGGCCCTCCAGTATAGAGCCTGGTCCTCCAGTATGGATAGACTGATCATCCAATATAGATAGAGGCTGGTCCTCCACTATAGAGACTGGTTTTCCAGTATAGATAGAGCCTGGTCCTCCAGTATAAATAGAGGCTAGTCCACCAGTATGGATAGACTGGTCACCCAATATAGAGGCTGGTCCTCCAGTATGGATAGACTGGTTCTACAGTATAGATAGAGACTGGCCCTCCAGTATAAATAGAGGCTGGTCCACCAGTATGGATAGAGTGGTCACCCAATATAGAGGCTGGTCGTCCTGTATGGATAGACTGGTCATCCAATATAGAGGCTGGTACTCCATTATAGATAGAGGCTGTTCCTCCAGTATAGATAGAGGCTGGTCCTCCAGTATACAGGCTGGTCCTCCAGTATGAATAGAGGCTAGTCCTCCAGTATGGATAGAGGCTGGTCCTCCAGTATGGATAGAGACTGGTCCTGCAGTATAGATAGAGGCTGGTCCTCCAGTATGGATAGAGACTGGTCCTGCAGTATAGATAGAGGCTGTTCCTCCAGTATAAGTAAAGACTGGTCATCAGTATAGATAGAGGCTGGTACTCCATTATAGATAGAGGCTGTTCCTCCAGTATAGATAGAGGCTGGTCCTCAAGTATACAGGCTGGTCCTCCAGTATGAATAGAGGCTAGTCCTCCAGTATGGATAGAGGCTGGTACTCCAGTATAGAGACTGGTCCTCCAGTATGGATAGAGACTGGTCCTGCAGTATAGATAGAGGCTGTTCCTCCAGTATGGATAGAGACTGGTCCTGCAGTATAGATAGAGGCTGGTTCTCCAGTATAAATAGAGGCTGGTCATCCATTATAGATAGAGGCACCGTCTAATTCTTAAACTTAGGTTTAGGAGAATCAGCCCCTCCCCCATTCATGGACTAGACCCTAACTGCAGATCTGCTATTATAGTTATCATTATCATGATATTTCCTACTGACTTTTCCTCCCTCCTCTTCCAGGTGATGTCCTTGTGGCCACAGCTCCAGCTCCATCATCTAATAAAGCTGCACTTTTCACCCCATCCTCCGCCGTCTCCTGTCTATTGTGTATTATATTTATATCCAGTGGGAGATCGGGAGCAGATGAACATTATACCAGGGAGAAATGTTACATCTAATCCTAAAACTATAGGACTGGACTGTAGTGTACGTCACAGGTGGGAGCGGACTGTAGTGTACATCACAGGTGGGAGCAGACTGTAGTGTACGTCACAGGTGGGAGCGGACTGTAGTGTACGTCACAGGTGGGAGCAGACTGTAGTGTACGTCACAGGTGGGAGCGGACTGTAGTGTACATCACAGGTGGGAGCAGACTGTAGTGTACGTCACAGGTGGGAGCGGACTGTAGTGTACGTCACAGGTGGGAGCGGACTGTAGTGTACATCACAGGTGGGAGCGGACTGTAGTGTACGTCACAGGTGGGAGCAGACTGTAGTGTATATCACAGGTGGGAGCGGACTGTAGTGTACGTCACAGGTGGGAGCGGACTGTAGTGTACGTCACAGGTGGGAGCGGACTGTAGTGTACATCACAGGTGGGAGCAGACTGTAGTGTATATCATAGGTGGGAGCGGACTGTAGTGTACGTCACAGGTGGGAGCGGACTGTAGTGTACGTCACAGGTGCGAGCGGACTGTAGTGTACATCACAGGTGGGAGCTGACTGTAGTGTACGTCACAGGTGGGAGCGGACTGTAGTGTACATCACAGGTGGGAGCAGACTGTAGTGTACATCACAGGTGGGAGCGGACTGTAGTGTACATCACAGGTGGGAGCGGACTGTAGTGTACATCACAGGTGGGAGCGGACTGTAGTGTACGTCACAGGTGGGAGCGGACTGTAGTGTACATCACAGGTGGAAGCGGACTGTAGTGTACATCACAGGTGGGAGTGGACTGTAGTGTGCATCACAGGTGGGAGCGGACTGTAGTGTACGTCACAGGCGAACAGACTGTAGTGTGCGTCTCAAGCGGGAGCGGACGGTAGTGTGAGTCACAGGGAGGAGCGGACTGTAGTGTACATCACAGGTGGGAATGGACTGTAGTGTACATCACTGGCGGGAGCGGACTGTAGTGTACATCACAGGTGGGAGAGGACTGTAGTGTACGTCACAGTAGGGAGCAGACTGTAGTGTACAACACAGGAGGGAGCGGACTGTAGTGTACGTCACAGGAGGGAGCGGACTGTAGTGCACATCACAGGGAGGAGCGGACTGTAATGTGTACATCACAGGCGAACAGACTGTAGTGTGCGTCTCAAGCGGGAGCGGACGGTAGTGTGAGTCACAGGTGGGAATGGACTGTACTGTACGTTACAGGAGGGAGTGGACTGTAGTGTACATCACAGGGAGGAGCAGACTGTAGTGTACATCACTGGCGGGAGCGGACTGTAGTGTACATCACTGGAGGGAGCGGACTGTAGTGTACATCACTGGAGGGAGCGGACTGTAGTGTACATCACTGGTGGGAGCAGACTGTAGTGTACGTCACAGGCGAACAGACTGTAGTGTGCGTCACAGGGGAACAGACTGTAGTGTGCGTCTCAAGCGGGAGCGGACGGTAGTGTGAGTCACAGGGAGGAGCGGACTGTAGTGTACATCACAGGTGGGAATGGACTGTAGTGTACATCACTGGCGGGAGCGGACTGTAGTGTACATCACTGGCGGGAGCGGACTGTAGTGTACATCACAGGTGGGAGAGGACTGTAGTGTACGTCACAGGAGGGAGCGGACTGTAGTGTACGTCACAGGAGGGAGCGGACTGTAGTGCACATCACAGGGAGGAGCGGACTGTAGTGTACATCACAGGCGAACAGACTGTAGTGTGCGTCTCAAGCGGGAGCGGACGGTAGTGTGAATCACAGGTGGGAATGGACTGTACTGTACGTTACAGGAGGGAGTGGACTGTAGTGTACATCACAGGGAGGAGCAGACTGTAGTGTACATCACTGGCGGGAGCGGACTGTAGTGTACATCACTGGAGGGAGCAGACTGTAGTGTACATCACTGGCGGGAGCAGACTGTAGTGTACATCACTGGCGGGAGCAGACTGTAGTGTACATCACTGGCGGGAGCAGACTGTAGTGTACATCACTGGCGGGAGCAGACTGTAGTGTACATCACTGGCGGGAGCAGACTGTAGTGTACATCACTGGCGGGAGCAGACTGTAGTGTACATCACTGGCGGGAGCAGACTGTAGTGTACATCACTGGCGGGAGCAGACTGTAGTGTACATCACTGGCGGGAGCAGACTGTAGTGTACATCACTGGCGGGAGCAGACTGTAGTGTACATCACTGGCGGGAGCAGACTGTAGTGTACATCTCTGGCGGGAGCAGACTGTAGTGTACATCACTGGAGGGAGCAGAATGTAGTGTACTTCACAGGCAGGAGCAGACTGTAGTGTACATCACTGGAGGGAGCAGACTGTAGTGTACATCACTGGCGGGAGCAGACTGTAGTGTACGTCACAGGCGGGAGCAGACTGTAGTGTACGTCACAGGCGGGAGCAGACTGTAGTGTACGTCACAGGCGGGAGCAGACTGTAGTGTACGTCACAGGCGGGAGCGGATTGTAGTGTACGTCACAGGTGGGAGCGGACTGTAGTGTACTGGCTCCCTGTCCTCTGTCTGGTGCAAGGCCTGGACGGACGCAGGGATTTCCTCACACTCAGAAAGCAGCATTGTGCTTCTCTCATCCCCAGTCAGTCACTAGAACCTGCAGACATGGCTCTCTGTGGCTAACTAAGGGTGAGAGAAGCACCCCGGGCTGCCCTGGGCTCACCTTCCAGTTTATTTTTTGTGTATATCACAGGCGGAAACAGGCTGTAGAGTACATCACAGGTGGGAGCGGACTGTATTGTGCTTCACAGGTAGGAGAGGACGGTAGTGTGAGTCACAGGTGGGAGCGGACTGTAGTGTACATCACAGGCAGGAATGGATTGTAGTGTACATCAAGGTGGGAGCGGATTGTAGTGTACATCACAGGAGGGAGCGGACTGTAGTGAACATCACAGGTGCGAACAGACTGTAGTGTATATCACAGGCGAAAACGGGCTGTAGTGTGCGTCACAGGAAGGAGTGGACGGTAGTGTACATCACAGGTGGGAGCGGACTGTAGTGTGCATCAAAGGCGGGAACAGACTGTACTGTATGTCACAGGTGGGAGCAGATGGTAATGTATGTCACAGGCTGTAGTGTATATCACAGACGGGAGTGGACAGTAGTGTGCATTACTGCTGGGAGTGGATTGTAGAGTGCATCACAGGCGGGAGCGTACTGTACTATACGACATAGGCTGGTGTAGACTGTAGTGTACGTCACAGGCGAGTGCGCACTGCAGTGTTCATAGTGGGAGCAGACTGTAGTGTATGTGACAAGCAGGAGCAGATTCTAAAGTACGTCACAGGCACGAGCGGACTGTAGTGTACTTCACAAGTGGAAGAGGACTGTAGTGTACATGACAAGCAGGAGAGGACTGTAGTGTACATCAGCAGCCGGGTCCTCACTATGGGAGCACCATTAAATCATCTCTAGGAAGCGAGTTGAAGGCGGACCCTGACGGGAATTGTGGTTCGGCTTGTCTCTGAGGCGCCTTTTTTAAACGTACCTTTGGTGTGTGAATAAGGAATGACGCGAACCAATATGTGCTTGACTTAAGAAGGTGGAAGGCTCTTCTATACATCAGCCTTATTGGGTTTGAATTTCAAACGGACCCTTTTTGAAACGAATATTGACTGTGTAAATAAGGACCTACTTTACTTTTGGGACTCGCTGCGATTTACTGCATCCAGGCAACGAATTGGAAAAATCAGAAGCAGGAGCGGACAGTAGTGTGTGTCACAGGGGGGAGCGAATGTACATAGGTGGGATTGGACTGTAGTGTACATCACAGGGGGGAGCGGACTGTAGTGTACATCCTAGGTGAGAGTGGACTGTAGTGCACATCATAGGTGAGAGCGGACTGTAGTGTACATCATAGGTGAGAGCGGACTGTAGTGTACATCACAGGGGGGAGCGGAATGTAGTGTGTGTCATAGGTGGGATTGGACTGTAGTGTACATCACAGGGGGGAGCGGACTGTAGTGTACATCCTAGGTGAGAGTGGACTGTAGTGCACATCATAGGTGAGAGCGGACTGTAGTGTACATCACAGGTGGGAGCGGACTGTAGTGTACATCACAGGTGAGAGCGGACTGTAGTGTACATCACAGGTGGAAGCGGACTGTAGTGTACATCATAGGTGAGAGCGGACTGTAGTGTACATCACAGGAGGGAGCGGACTGTGGTGTACATCAGAGGCGAGAGTGGACTGTAGTGAGCATCACTGGCGGGAGTTGACTGTAGTGTGCGTCACAGGCGGGAGCGGACTGTAGTGTGTTACAGGCGGATGCAGACCATAGTGCATGTCAGAGGCGGGTGAAGACTGCAGTGTACATCACAAGCTGGAGTGGACTCTAGTGTACAGGACAAGCAGGAGCGCACTGTAGTGTGGAACACAGGCGGCAGAGGACTGTAGTGTGCGTCACAGGTGGGAGTGGACTGAATTGTATATCACAAGTAGGAGTTGGGTGGCTAAATGCCTGGTTTTAGGCCAATGGACAGTCCAGTTTTCTGGCTCCCTGTCCTCTGTCTGGTGCAAGGCCTGGACGGACGCAGGGATTTCCTCACACTCAGAAAGCAGCATTGTGCTTCTCTCACCCCCAGTCAGTCACTAGAACCTGCAGACATGGCTCTCGTGGCATTGTTAGAGAGACACCTTCCCAGCTGCCCCCAGCTCACCTTCCAGTTTTCTTTTTCTCTCCTTTTGCCAGGAACGGGGGGCTTGGCTTAGCAGAGTCGGAGCATGGCCTGTGATGTCTAGCTTTTATAGGGTAAAGCCAATGGCCACCCTAAGTGGAAGGGGACTGTAGTGTATGTGATAAGCAGGAGCAGACTGTAGTGTACATCACAGGCGGGAGCAGACTGTAGTGTACATCACAGGTGGGAGCGGATTGTAGTGTACATCATAGGCAGGAGCGGACTGTAGTGTACATCATAGGCAGGAGCGGACTGTAGTGTGCATCACAGGCGGGAGCAGAATGTAGTGCACATCATAGCAGGAGCGGACTGTAGTGTACATCACAGGCAGGAGCAGGCTGTAGTGTACATCACAGGCAGGAGCAGACTGTAGTGTACATCACAGGCGGGAGCGGACTGTAGTGTACATCACAGGCAGGAGCGGATTGTAGTGTACATGACAGGTGAGAACGGACTGTAGTGAATGTTACGGTATAACCCGGTATAGTGAGGGTTAATACCGTTCGGGCGATTCCCCTGGAGAACAGCACAGCAACCCACAACCGCTGGAATCCACCGAACTGGAACCATACGAAGTCCTCCTTTCCTGGAACAGGCAAGAGAACGTTCTGACGTAGCAATTCCCCCCAAGTACGAGACGAGGCTCCGTATTAATGGTTAAACAGGAATTCTAACTTTATTGAGGGCTACCTGCCCTGGTATTTATGCAGGTCTCCCACCTGGTGGACACTCCCTAGGGGACCAGAAGGAAGACTGCACACGGGATACAGCAGCCAATCACACACAATGGGACAATACAGACACCCCCAGCATATCCTCTCCCTCTGCCTGTGATACAATTACCCTACACAGGTTAATGTAATCATCACAGGCAGGAGAATACACAATGTCTTCTGTCCTGAGACAATCGAGGACTCATTCAATTATCTCTCAGGACAAAGGGAAATCGCCAATACACACGTGGGGACAATAGGACAGACATCATTATTCAATATACAATGTCCCACCCTTTACAGTACACACAGACATTTAACATATCCCCAGATGGCTTGGATCTGAGCGCCTAATATATCCAAACAGCGCTCAGATGCCACAAACACAGTCAAATCGCCATGGGGTTTAAGTTTAGCATGGCTGATGAGAGGGCCCATAATCCTGGGGCAAGAGGCTGGCAATCTGTCCCTCCAAAACCCAGTGGCGCGGTTGGTTTCGCCACACATCTCCCTTTTTCCAAACAGACTAACAGGGTATCTGACCTTCTGCCGGTCAGTGCCCTTGTTAGTCCAGCAGCCCACCCACAAAACAGAAACAGCAGTACAGCCCACCCACAATAAATGGTTACTACACCTGAGCAAGTGATAAACCTGTCCATGTCCATGTGCCTCACTACGGCTGTGTGGGGACTGGTAGACTGCCTGAGTGGGTTGCTGAGTGGGCAGAGACCAGCGGTACTCTGCCCTGGTGCCAGCGCTACCACGGAGTAGCCTGGTTGGAGCCTGGTTGTTGTAGGGGAGACCGACTGTCTCCCTTTAGATACACAGCTCTGCTGTTGTAGGGAGAGACTGACTGTCTCCCTTTAGATAGACCACCATGTTGCTGTGGGGAGACCGACTGTCTCCCTTTGGCTAAATGGCTCCTGTTGCTGGGGACAGGACCGACTGTCCCTACCTCCTGTGCTGTGAGTGCAGAGACCACGGTCCCATCTGCACTGTTGTGGGCTTACTGTCTCCCTGGTGCGTCAAACTGCCGCTGGGGATGGAGACTGGGCTCCCAACTCCTGTAAATCACACGGCCGATGGGGAATGGAGACGATGCTCTTCTCTCCCTGCAAAACATACTGCCGCTGGGGAGCAGGACCGACTGTCCCTACTCCTCAAAATCTGCTGCCGCTGGGGATCTGGGCCGACTACCCAGCATCCCTGTAGGGCCGGTGGAGAGCTCTCAGTCCCATCTCCACTGTTGTGGGGCTTACTGTCTCCCCTGGTATGTTAGCTGCCGCTGGGGAGAGCAGGTAACAAGCTTCTCTCCCATACATACTTCCAGCCTCTGGGGAGGGAGACCGTCTGTCTCCGCTCTCCAATACAGTGTCCTGCTGCTGGGGAAAGGAGACTGGGCTCTCTATTCCCTGCTGGACACTCTGCCGATGGGGAATGGAGACTAGGCTCCCACTTCCTGCACTCTGACTTCTGCTGCTGGGGACAGGACCGACTGTCTCTGCCCCTGTAACTCAGCCTGCCGCTGGGGAATGGAGACTGGGCCCCACTTCCTGCAGGACCGGTGGAGAGACCTCGGTCCCATCTCCACCGGCCACCTGGGGTTCTTCCCAGCAGACCTCCACAATATCCTCCCAGCTGAAGGGCTCTGGACCTGGGTCTGACACTCTGCTCTCTCGCTGAGCTCTCTCACTGGAGTGGAACAGCTGCTGGTAGTCCTGTTCCAGCTCCATCTCCCGGGTCACCAGGTGGACCAGGTCTTGCTCACTTTGTGAGTGTCGTCCCAGTCATACCTGCTCTCCCGCCACTCAAAGAGGTCCCTGAACCGGGCTTGGTAGGGCTCCCAAACTCCAGCTCTGAAAAAGTCTCCCATAACAAGCCAGGACCATCAAACCCTCTCCTCTGGCATGTCATGCTCGGCTGTCCGGGTAGGTACCGAGCTTCATACCACCAGAGTGCCTGGTAGGCATCTTCCAGCCACATCTCCCGCCTTACCAGGTGCTTCAGGTCTTCTACCCACTCTTCCAGGGGCTGCTCTCCTAGGAAGGGCATCCGCAGGGCTACTCGCTTCTGCTGTCGCTGCTCGTCCTGGGGAGCCTCTCGTCCCGCAGATACTCCACAATACCCAGTGCCTGGTACCAGATGCCTTATGCGGACTGCATCTCGGTCATCCATGACACCCTCATCATACTCCACTAGTGGTTCCATACCGGTGCTGTACTGGGACACGCTTGCCCTCAAATTGTAAAATCCACGGTGCCTTCTGTTGCTGTCCTTCTGGCTGTAGGAACGATCCCGCTGCTTGCCACCAGTTGCTACGGTATAACCCGGTATAGTGAGGGTTAATACTGCTCGGGCGATTCCCTGGCGAAGAGCACAGCAACCCACAACCGCTGGAATCCACCGAACTGGAACCATACGAAGTCCTCCTCTCCTGGAACAGGCAAGAGAACGTTCTGACGTAGCAATTCCCCAAGTACGAGACGAGGCTCCGTATTAATGGTTAAACAGGAATTCTAACTTTATTGAGGGCTACCTGCCCGGTATTTATGCAGGTCTCCCACCTGGTGGACACTCCCTAGGGGACCAGAAGGAAGACTGAGACACAGGGATACAGCAGCCAATCACACACAATGGGACAATACAGACACCCCCAGCATATCTCTTCCTCTGCCTGTGATACAATTACCCTACACAGGTTAATGTAATCATCACAGGCAGGAGAATACACAATGTCTTCTGTCCTGAGACAATCGAGGACTCATTCAATTATCTCTCAGGACAAAGGGAAATCGCCAATACACACGTGGGGACAATAGGACAGACATCATTATTCAATATACAATGTCCCACCCTTTACAGTACACACAGACATTTAACATATCCCCAGATGGCTTGGATCTGAGCGCTCAATATATCCAAACAGCGCTCAGATGCCACAAACACAGTCAAATCGCCATGGGGTTTAAGTTTAGCATGGGCTGATGAGAGGGCCCATAATCCTGGGGCAAGAGGCTGGCAATCTGTCCCTCCAAAACCCAGTGGCGCAGTTGGTTTCGCCACAGGGTACCCCCAGTCATCTCTCAAAAAAGCGTACCAACACGCTGCTGGATGCAAAAGAGAAAGATTATTGTATCCCAAAGAGAGAGAGGTTGGGGATAGTAAGGTCAGGATCATCGCGACTTATGATCTAGCCCGCCAAGAAGTAGGCTCTATCCTTCAGGACTCCTGGTCGATTTTGAGATCTGATCCGGTTGTGGGAGAATTAGTGGGCGAGCACCCACGTATCATCACATACCGGAGAGGAGGTAACCTGAGGGGTAAACTGGTTCACAGGAAATTATACTGGAAACCTGGCTCCCACAAAGACCGGGTGGCACTTTTAGATGCGGGAACTGTGTCGTATGCAGAGCAATTAAGAAAGGCGAGACAGTAACCAGCTGAGTGACAGGACGTAATTACAGGATAAGATCTTTCATCAACTATAGAACTGTGGGCGTGGTATACGTGGCAACCTGCATCTGCCAAAAACAATAGGTAGGAAAAAGCAAAGGAGAGTTCAGAAGGCGTATAGGGGAGCACCTCTCTAATATCACCAAAAAAGACGAGACCCCAGTGGCACAACAAGTGTTAATACATCATGCGGGAAAGGATGACTGGATCAGTTTTTAGGGGATTGAACACATCGAGGGACTTTTAAGAGGAGGTGACATTGACAACCACCGGTTACGAAAAGAGGCAGAATGGACATTCAGACTTCAGACTGTGAAACCGCAAGGTCTGAATGAATGTATATGGTGTGTGAGCTTTATATGACAGGTTAACGGTCATAGCCCTCCCTCCACTACTAGTCACACCTAGCTAGCATGTATCTTTCGGATACAGCGATCGGGCACATGCATCCTCTGTTCTTTCCCCACCCACTGATTGTGCCTCCCCATGGGAGGCGAGACTTTCTCCTTTTAAACAGGGAAGCTGCGGCCGTGTTACGTCTGTCTGAGTGATGGAGGCTGCACATCGCTGCACACTCACCATCAGCAGTGTGCGGCATCTTTGTCTGTTGGGTTCCCGCGCAACGCTCTCCTGATGAATGGCTGGCATGTCCAGCACAAGAAACGCGTCGAGTGAGACGCCAGTTAGGGAAGATATGTAGTCTACAGTCTATTGTATGAGGCAGTGGTCAGTAACTGTATGCAGGTAGCAACCTCCTCCCTCTACCCTAGCCCCACCATGGTGGACTGCAGAGAAGCTCAGGGGATGTGGAGGCCAATAGGGGAGACAACACAGGCTCTACACTTTGTTAGTGAGCAACTGTGATTTCCTGGTCTATAGCTCCACCGCAGTGAGCTGCAAAAAGCTCAGGGGGGCTACTGGGTCTGTGCTACGAAGGGGGAATGTTGGTTCTATACTGTCATTTCAGACCACCACCCTATTGTATGTTGGGGCAAAGAGAGGCTGATCATCAGGTCACAATAGCCTGAATGTTCACCCCCGCCCCACCTTTGTACTCTATATCTAGTTTTGGCAGTTAGCCACTATCCATTGGTTTTAATGGTATTATCAATAACGTTTTTTTTTTGTTTTCTATTCCATTACTTCAGCGCTGTTTATATATTTGAGTTAAAATAAATATCTGATACAGAAGTTAATCATATTTGTCACCCCCCAAAAATGGCAACCTTTACATATGGGCCACGGTCCCCCAACTTGATATTGTGAAGTGAAATTGTTTGAATTGAGGGCCTCTCTAGAGTGGTGGGATGGGATTCTGTGGACTTTCCTAAAACTCTATGGGCATCACTGTGTGTGGATGAGCGATGGCATTAGTGATCACTGCTCCCATACTGTGGAAGAGATCGCTGCATATAAATGTGTCTCCTCCACTGGCAACAGGCGGCTGTAGCGGAAGGCAGCATCTGTCGAGCGATGGCATTAGTGATCACTGCTCCCCATACTGTGGAAGAGATCGCTGCATATAAATGTGTCTCCTCCACTGACGAACAGGCGACTGTACGGAAGGAACGATCTGTACTGGGGATGAGCGATGGCATTAGTGATCACTGCTCCCCATACTGTGGAGGAGATCACTGCATGTAAATGTGTCTCCTCCACTGACGAGGGACGCTTCCTTCCTGACAGTCGTCCGCTCTATTGGGCAGTGTAAAGGGACCTTTAGCTCTGTCTGTTTGTTCTCAGGAATCGTTATCAGATCACACGTAGGCAAATGTTCTAACAAGTCAAAGAACATTTGCCTCCAGTAGGTGCGATCTGATAGCGATTATTGGGTCTAACGCATTCATTGTCTCTGACTTCGTGAACTAACTTGGTTTTTGCACTTGTAGACCCTGTTTTGAATTAGGCAAATCGACTTATCAAAGTTCTTACCTCGTATGGTCCTCATATGGTCCTATCTCATGGTCCTCAGTGTCCCACTGGCTGGCTCACTATAGTATATAGAAAGAGCACGAAATTATGGGAACACATGGCCGGTTAAATATTCTGCCTCTGGACGCTCCTATTCTGAATTCACAATTACACCATGGTAGTTACCCTGCACCAGCATTCTCCTTTCTCTCAGGCCTCATGAACACGACCGCGGTTTTGGTTCGAATGTGATCCGCATTTTTTGCGTATTGGATGCGGACCCATTCATTTTAATAGAAAAATAAAACATGTCCTATTCTTGTCTATTTTGTGGAGAAGAATAGGCAGTTCCGGGCAATGTGGAGCGCATGCGGTGTGGGTATCCGTAATTTGTGCATGAGGCCTTATTCTGTGTATTGCCTCATCAACTGTGACCCATGGGGAATTTCATATTGCTTCCACTTTACGAGGCCGTTTTCCTTGGGCTGGAGTCTGGGAATATTATGGCTTTACCTCCGTTATCCCACACACGCCATAGCCGCTGTAGGACATCTTCACCTGACTTCTAGTGATGTCGAGAAGTTAGATCATCGAGCTCACCCTGTGTATAATAGCGAGTCTCTTCCATTTTTTGCCCAAGCCTTTCATCATGGGCTCTACCATGTTTTGGTCTCATATTGTATCTACTCTGACCTGGGGGTTCCTTCACACATAGGTCTGGCGGGTGCACTCAATCTATACTCTCTCAGCTCACCATCTCTCAACATAGGCTTGATAAAGGCTATGATGTAGCCGAACGTTGCTGTCTATTTTTATGGTCCGTCCAATAAAGAATTCACTGGAGGTGCTGCCGCTACCTGTCTATATGTACTGTTCGGAGGGCTGCTGAGGATCTGCGGTCGTGGCTCGGCTGTTGCATTCCGGTGTGGTCGTTTGGGTCCGTGGGTGCTGCTCTACATTTGTTACTTTAACATAATCTGGGTCATCATCATCATCGACACATCCCATTTTCTCACAACATTCCAGTTTTCATCCATCACAAGTGCACGCACACACCCTCACTTTCTGGGTCAACGGGTTCCTGTTTCCTCCTGCACCTGCTGTGAATAGTGGATTTGCTGCCCTTCCCCCATACTATCCAAAACCAACCAATAGAAAGAAGATACAAATTCTTTCCACTTTAGTCTTATTTACACTGACTTTGAATTATCTATAAAGCCCCTAGTCGGGCATTGTCTAGAAAAAGGAAAGATAAAAAGACAAAAAAGAAAAATGCAAATACACAATAAGAATGGCTAAGCAAGAGTAAGTTTCCTAAATACTACATACATACTACAAGCACCAAGTGGCCCACATTCTGCACTATGTGAGAATATAAGGCAGGGATAGCTTTTTTATTTATTTTCATTCGAGGCTGAGAAGAAGTCATTAGTTCCCTAAATGCAGCAAAATCCGCTAAGTGGTACAGCAGCGATTTCACCACCAGCAACTTGGCCAGGTGGGAGTTCAGTTTGCATGCAGGAGAATAGCTGGGCGTGTAGGGTTGTATCTTGGCCAAACATTCTGTTATCGATGGCTGACGATGGAGCGCAGAAGGAGTAGTAGTCTCAGCCAGAAAAGTAGTAACTGATGATGACAAGGACACTGTACTGCACATGGCTGCGACCTGGCTGCCACTTAGAAGACTGGGAAAAGGAGGACAGTCCTGATCTGATTTCTGGCCAGTTCTATTTTCCCACTGGATTCGGTGGGAATTGGATACCACCTCATGTGCAGCAATAGAGCCCTGGTACATGATTGTGTTTGAACGCCTGCGGTTTATTTTCATCCTGTAGATCAGGGGTGCACAACCTGTGGCCCAGGGGCCAAATGCGGCCCTTGATACCATTCTGTGCGGCCCTCAGCCATCTGGTAAAAGACATGTATGTCTATGGTGGTTGCTCACATGGTGGCTGCTTCATGTTTTCTCCCACTAGATGGGAGTCCTCGAACTGTAACCAGACATTTATGGTATGTACTGTATGTCCGATATGCCATAAATACAATATTTCAGTTGTTAATCAGATTGCGGGCGCTAGGTGGTTCTCCAAACTTGATCTTAGGGGGCCTACAATCTGATTCGTATCAAGGAAGGGGATGAGTGGAAGACAGCTTTTAACACCCCTGAGGGGCATTATGAAAATCTAGTCATGCCTTTCGGTCTGACCAATGCTCCTGCTGTCTTCCAACATTTCGTTAACGACATTTTTAGTCATCTTATCGGCAGGTTTGGGGTGATATACCTAGATGATATTTTAATTTATTCTTCTGATCTAAAAACACACGAGGTACATGTCAGACAGGTACTGCAGGTCCTACAGACGAATAAATTATATGCGAAGATTGAAAAGTGTGTCTTCGCGGTTCGGGAGATACAGTTCCTGGGATATCTATCGTCTGCTTCTGGTTTCCTTATGGATCCTGGGAAGGTCCAGGCAATTCTAGATTGGGATCTTCCTGAGAACCTTAAAGCACTGCAACGGTTCTTGGGTTTCGCAAATTTCTATAAAAAAGTTTATTAAAAACTATTCTGTGATTGTCAAACCCCTTACGGACATGACTAGGAAGGGGACTGATTTTTCTGATTGGTCTGACTCCGCTAAAATGGCATTTTCCTCTCTAAAGGAGAGGTTTACCTCGGCACCTGTACTAATCCAACCGGATGTCTCCCAGCCTTTTATTGTTGAAGTAGATGCGTCAGAGGTGGGAGTGGGGCTGTACTGTCTCAGGGTCCGTCGCCTGGCAAATGGCGTCCTTGGGCTTTCTTTTCTAAAAACTATCTGCAGCGGAAAGGAACTATGATGTTGGCGAACAGGGAGCTATTAGCTATTAAACTAGCGTTTGAGGAATGGCGTCACTTTTTAGAGGGGCAATCCACCCCATCACGGTGATTACGGACCACAAAAACCTTCTGTACCTCAAATCAGCTAAGCGCCCCACCCCTAGACAAGCTAGGTGGTCTCTATTATTTACCAGGTTTAACTTTATCATCACCTATCGTCCTGGGGCAAAAATACCAAGGCAGATGCATTATCTCGTAGTTTCCCTGGAGGGGTAATGTGGGTGATCCGGTACCCATCCTACAAAGAGGAGTGGTTGTCTCTGCTGTGCACTCTGTTCTGGAGGGAAGGTGTTAGAGGCCCAGGGGACGCCCGGTCTCTTGCCCTCAGAGAAATAGTTTGTACCGTTAAACCTGCATCTCGAATTATTAGAGGAACATCATAATTCGTCACTTGCTGGGCACCCGGGTAGTAAAGCAACCTTGGAGCTACTGTCTCGTCGTTTTTGGTGGCCGAGGTTGCGTCAGGATGTAATGGCTTTTGTCTACTTGTTCTACTTGTGCACGCGCTAAAGTCTCTCATACACGACACGTCCAGCAGGGTCTTTATTGCCACTTGTCATTCCCAATAGGCCATGGACACGTCTGTCAATGGATTTCATCACTGACTTACCTTTGTCTGCGGGTAAAACAGTTATCTTGGAAGTAGTGGACAGGTTTAGCAAAATGGTACCTGCACTACCTAATGCTAAGACTCTAGCTCAGGTCTCTATCAGTGAAATCGTGAAGCTTCACGGGTCCCTTCCGATGTTGTTTCGGATCGGGAACCCAGTTTATTTCTAAGTTTTGGAAAGCTTTTTGTTCCCGCTTGGGGTACACTTGTCCTTTTTCTCAGCTTTTCATCCTCAGTCGAATGGACAGACTGAGCGTACCAACCAAAACCTTAGAGACATACCTTAGGTGTTTTGTGTCTGAAAACCAAGATGTGTGGTCATCATACTTACCGTTAGCTGGGTTTGTTATAAATAATCGCCGTCAGGAATCCACTGGCAAGTCACCATTTCTTGGTGTATATGGTTTTCATCCCCAGTTCTGTACTTTCAAAGAAGGGGGTCATCAGGGGTTCCCGAGGAGGAACAGTTTTCGTCATCACTTTCATCTGTATGGTAGAAGGTGCAAGCTCACTTTAAAATATGGGGGGTAAATATAAATGCATGGCTGATAGGAAACGTTCGATAAGAAACGAGTCTTAGCATTAGGTAGTGCAGGTACCATTTTGCTAAACCTGTCCACTACTACCAAGATAACTGTTTTACCCGCAGACAAAGGTAAGTCAGTGATGAAATCCATTGACAGACGTGTCCATGGCCTATTGGGAATGACAAGTGGCAATAAAGACCCTGCTGGACGTGTCGTGTATGAGAGACTTTAGCACGTGCACAAGTAGAACAAGTAGACACAAAAGCCATTACATCCTGACGCAACCTCGGCCACCAAAAACGACGAGACAGTAGCTCCAAGGTTGCTTTACTACCCGTGTGCCCAGCAAGTGCCGAATTATGATGTTCCTCTAATAATTCGAGACGCAGGTTTAACGGTACAAACAATTTCTCTGAGGGGCAAGAGACCGGGCGTCCCCTGGGCCTCTAACACCTTCCTCCAGAACAGAGTGTACAGCAGAGACAACCACTCCTCTTTGTAGGATGGGTACCGGATCACCCACATTACCCCTCCAGGGAAACTACGAGATAATGCATCTGCCTTGGTATTTTTGCCCCAGGACGATAGGTGATAATGGTAACCGCTGGCAACACAAATTGAGACGTTCGGATGGAGGAAACGATACCCCGTGGGCTGACATCCTCCAGACAGCCTGGGGTTAGTAGCTTTCCGATGGTTGCTTGTTTTTGGGCATGGAAGGACAGACATTCATGAAATGACCCTCCCCACAGAAAAACAAACCCCATGCCTGCGGCGAAGCCTTCAGGAGGACGGGACCTGACGAGTAGTTCTAGCGTACAGGTTCGCCAAGGTCCGCACAGACTAGCTGCTGCTTGGGAGGCTATGGTCAGATTCTTTTCATTCTGTCCCTAAGACAGCTGTCTATTCTGATTGAAAGGGACATAACAGCGTCACGGGAAAAGGGGTCCAAGTGCAGCAAGCGCATCCGTAACCCTTCGGATAGCCCAGAGCAGAACTGACTCCTGAGAGCCGGATCAGCTCCACTGAGTATCCATAGCCCACCCACGGAACTCTGAGCAATACGAGACTTGTGGGGCCGGTCTCTGCAGGAGACCTCCCGAATCTCCGACTCCAGCCAGGGCGCTCGAAGGTCAGGGTCACTGGCATATGAGACCTAGGCGTCCCAAAAATCCATCCACCGACCGGAGAGCCTCGGGAATCAGTGGTGAAGCGAACGCCTAGGATTGCGGGTCTCCTGTGTTAGGAAATTACAATCCTTGCCCGCTGTTCTTCATCACCAGAGAGAGTAGGCGCAAGCAGCCAAAATACTAAAACGAAAACTGAGGGGCAAACTTGTATCTGAGATGACAATCGTGCGTACATTTATTAAAAGCCTTGATTAAAATAGCATATGATCAAATCCAAAAACTACATATATATGGCGGCATTATCACTTATACAGTGGAAATAAGTGAATAAATCACTAAAAACAATGTAAAGTAATCCACCAATCAACGGAATGTAACGAGGCAAACAAAGTGCTACTAGAGCCTTATGTGTTCACATAAATGCTTCTCAACCAAATAATATCCTCGTGTTCCAAATGCTCTACTCGTCCTGCAATATAACAATATTGCACCACAAATGCAACAATCAATTACTGACATTGGACCCAGAAGCTCATTTAAAAGTTGCTGAAAAACGGCATTGGAAACTTCAATGAAGTCCCCTTGAACCGCCACCAAAACAATAGTCTTCGTGCGGCACCTTGCTACCCAAGCCCGCTACACACATAATGCCAATGTGCGGTATTCCCACGCCTTCTTCCGGCCACAGAGCAAACACTTCTGAAATTCCTTTGTATCAGTAGCCGTAATGCTGCTATTGCGGGGCATGGCTACACACCATCAGCACTGCCCAGCCGGCGACAGTTTTCCTCCAGCCAGACCTTGGCGCCGAGAGGCGGGGAAGCAGTGCAGAAAGTGAGATCTCGGGAGAGGGAGCCATGCTGCCGCCGCCTGCGCCACAGTCCAGGGTTTTAGCTCAAAGTAGCCATTGGAACAGACTTGTCACATGAAGAATCATTTAGATTCAGTGACAACAGAGTTAAAGACTAACTGGCACGTCGCCCACGTTAGGTTGTGACCACCAGTTCCAGGCATGGTCTGAATCATGGTAGCCAGAGGCCAGACTGTACTGCCGCCACCTCATTCACCATGAGGTCTGGGTCTTGCTTCTCAACTGTCGCTAACTCGTGAGGATGACTGTAAGTCACTTTATGCAATAAAGTCACAAGCCTGGATGCATTGATTATCAAAGCGATGAAAGCCAACAGTTTTCGCAAACAGGCGCAACGTTGAGCAGTGCACCATGACGCTAACATCGCTGGTAGACGGCCGATCGCTTGCCAGACGCCTCGTACAGAGACCAGAACATGAACAGCCACTAGTGTGCGCCAGAATACCAGTAACAACACAACATAAACTGATTTGAATGATTTCAGTCCCCTAATGAGTGTGTCTACATTCTGCCTAGTAATTGTCTTCGCCAGCAGTTGTTCGAGTACCAGACCATATACCTAACTGGTTATGCCATAAAACTCATTTTTTGGCTAGAGGTGGCAGAGTTTCTTTCGTTACTGCGGTTCCAGGTGCCGTGGCACACCAGCCAAGCTCATCTCGACAGTGAGACAGGAGCAGTGACTGATAATGCCCGTGCTCCCCATCTACTACAAAATACAGTGAGAAAGAGAAAGACGGAGCGTTGTCACCATGCCACGTCTGCCAACCGAACGGGTGGAAATGTCGTGCCTTTCTGGGAGTCTTAGGAGCTGCAGATACAGATGCACTGCACCTTATTATCAGTTGATGTCAATATGATAATTTCCTCCTTCATTTGATATTTGTCACTTTCTGAGATCAAGCGACATGTCAAATTCTCAATAAAACCCGGCAGTTCTTTCATACTCAGAACCCCGCACAGACCTTCTTCAGCGGAACACAATGAAAGAACAGTTGTCTCAACGATACGTGCACTTTGTCTCAGCCCCTGATGTTACATCATCTGTACCTATCAACATCAACTCAGTACAAGAGTTTCAGACCATCGTTCCCACAGCTTGACAGTCGCCTAGATTCATTCAAACTCACAGACATGCCGCAGCTTCTTTACCTAATGACTCACTGTTACTCGAACTGAAAGCCCACTCAGGCTCACACACGATCGTCTGCTGACGTAGCAAGACATACTGCCTGGACAAATGAACTGACGCTGCGCCAGTCCTGATGATCCGTCCAAATCTCTGTTTCCAGCTCAGCACACGTGAGCGCCCGTGGCCCGACTGTGTTTACGAGTTCAACTTGCGGGCCTGGGTCAAAGAGTCAGAACAGGAGAGACCCTCGATCTATGAAGATCCACGTTGCAACGCCACACTCCAGCTGCAATGACGACTGACCGGACACTGAGACATAGCCACGCCTTCTTTCTGCCGGCACACTAATGCATTTACACGTTATTTAATGCTCCAGACAGCAAGAAATAGGCACAGTCGCCATATTATTTGATTTATGGTTTGCTGTATGTGGGTCAGCCTCACAATACTTTTTCAGGAGAGCCACCTGTTATCCAGAATCGGAGCAAAACTGTTCCTCTGAATCGGGAGTCGCTGCTGGAACAAGAGCACATGCCATCAAGGAAGAGAAGGGCAAATACCATAAATACCCTCTTCTGATCTCCTCATCTTGCCTCTGATCAAACAGCTGCTTCTGTGTCATTCCGTAAAAATGCTGAACCGACAGGGCACATTATCTGTCCATGGAAAACAGATCACCACTCCTCAGCATCGTGGGCCCCTCCGATGGTGTTCGACATTCTGGGCCCAGAGGAGTACAGCAGTCTGAGGCACTTTGATTTGAGATTTTTGGATTTGATACTTGAAACTCTTACTTTATTTCATCTGTTCAGTCTGCACTGTTAATACCGTAACTGCATTATATATCGGAAAATTGATGCTACTGGAAAATGAAAATAATGGATGGGCGGATTAGTCCAGCGGCATAGCTGCCAATCTGCTAGGTCAGGATTAGCATCCAGAAAACAGTGATCATAGTACCGAGCAAAGAAAGCCTTCTCGCTTCGCCTACTGCACTCCTCATGGGTGAATAAATCACTGTTTATCTGCAGTCCTATCCCATTTCCGATACATATATACAGCTATTGATACATATATATAGCTATAGCAGCGATTATATCGTTTCAGGAAAGGTTGAGAGATGCCGTTAGCTTGATTAGCTGGTAATCTTCCAGGCACATTCATGTTTTTGAGGGAAAATTCCGGCACACTAAAGTGCAGACAGGTCTGACGAAATGTTCGGTTGTATTACAGCTGTTATGTTCGTCACAGCTGGATCATCATTTAGTGCCGTAATGAAACTTCGACGGGCGTAACACGCATTCCGCCTGCGCTGGCTCACCCTCCCACGCTGTTCTAGTTCGCCAACCCGCAGCTACTGGCGAGCGAGCCCCGGCGTTCTGCAGTAGGCAAATAAACTCCTCATACGATGAAAACATCCGTGCGCAGGAATTCCGGAGATTTCGAGAGCCGCAGATCTGAATTATTGGGAACAGCGAACGACATTTGATTGTATCGCTTTCAGAGTCTAGCACGAAGCAGTTGATGGTGGGACTAGCACCGACCATCATAATACGTAAAAAGATTGTTATCGATTTTTAGTTACCAAATTCCCAAATAAATTCACTCTTGCGACTGCGTCATTTTCAAATTGACCACTGGTCACTTCTAAGTGAATAACTTAAACGTTTCATTATTCAGTTTCGGAGATTGTTTTTTCGTTCACATATTGTACATGACACTACTCAAATCGCTCAAAAGTAGTTTTAAAAATATAAATCTTAAAAATTGGTGTTTGCTCTTCTTCACTCTAATGGGGTAATACACCCCCAAAAGTGATGACTTTGAAGACTTCTCATATGTTCACTTCATGCTCGATCATTTTCGAATGACATTTTATTTTTGGGGATACAAGGCTTAGAGGCTAGAAGCAAATCTTGAAATTTCGCAGGCCTCTTCAGGTCCTGGTTTTTTATGGACCAGTACAGGTCTGAAGTCACTTCAGAGGCTTACATGTCAGAAACCACCAAATGATCTCATTTTGAAACTGGCTCACAACCTGGCGTTTGCAGCCTGTTGGTCCTTTGTGTATTCACTATTAATGGAGAATATCGAATCTTCGATTTTTTTTTATTCTTTCCACAAACTACTTCCGTTACAGTCAAACCATCGTGGCTACCGAAACCACTGCGGCGTGGTCCCAAAGCCGCTTCACATGGCGAGGTCGCCTACATGGGTTTTGACAGGACTGTTTTTTCACTATGTTCTGATGTACACTGCCGTACAGCTAACGCAAATTCAAAGTGACCATCTGCCAGAAAGCATGGCTCCCGTAGCTGTCAGTTTACAAACTCAGCCCTGTTAATGCACGGCAGATGGAGAAACAATCTTGAATTTCAGATATTTTTTGAGGTTCTTCCATCAGCCTTTCCAGTACAGTGGTTGGTCAGCCAAACAACTCAATATGGGTTGCCCTTCTTCTAGCCTGCAGAAACATCCCACAGCGTGGTCTCAGTCCGCCGTTTGCCAAACGCAGACAGCAGCCAGCGGGTCCATAGCGGTTTTGGCTGGCTTCGTTTACTTACACATGCGCTCCTTTCAGCTTCCTCAAACTCACAAAGCGAATTCACCTGTAAACAGATTGATTTTGCGGTGGCGGTACCATATAAATACATTTTCGCTCATATTACACTTGCACAAAAATGGGCTCCTGCATTGTTTTCTTCGTTTTTTGTGAACAACTAAAGGTGAAGCTTAAAAAGTAATTTCGAACAGCCTGAGCGGGTGAAGTTTCTGATGGGGTCACTTGCTTCTATCTAGGTTACATCAGGGGGTTTCCAATGGGCCAACCAGTCCATCAAAATCTGCCTTCCAAACCATATGGCGTTCCTCGTAACGATGTCTGCCTTGTTATATAGCCATTTACGACCACATATGGGGTAAGCTTCAAGTAAACTACAGAATCAGGGGCACAAATATTTAGTTTTGTTTGACTGTTAACCCTGTTTTATTACCGGAAAAAAATAGATTAAAATGTTCTTGTTAAAATGAGGTTTTTGGCATTTTTTTACTGTTAAGTTGTCAAATGTTATCTTTTTTATAGGGCAGATGTTCATTTTTATACTAGATTTTTATACACATTATCATTTAGGAAAAAATTCTTATCACTTATCTCCATACCTGGGAGTTACAATTTTTTGTTAAGGACTGAGCAGGAGGAGGTTTTATTGGCACTACTTGGGGTGCATATGACTTTGATCGCCACGTCCGTAACAATCTGCCCTATAAAGATAACATTTGACCCAACCCCTCGGATAAACATTGTTAAAAAAAAAAAAACTGTTTAAAAAAAAGCCATTTTTAGTCAAATAACATCACAAAAAGTGTAATAGTGAGCGATCAAAAAGTCATATGCACCCCCAAATAGTGCCAATAAAACCACCATCTCATCCCGCAAAAAATGAGCCCCTACATTAGACAGTCGCCCAACCCAAAAAAAATTGTAGCTCCCAGGCTATGGAGATAGTAAAATTATTAAATTTTTTTTCCTAAAATGATAATATTGTATAAAATCTAAACAAATTGTATAAAGTAGACATATTAGGTATCGCCGCGTTCATAACAATCTGCCCTATAAAGATAACATTTGACCCAACCCCTCGGATAAACAGCAGTAAAAAAAAAAAATGCCAAAACACTCATTTTTAGGCAAAATTTCCATTTTAATCTATTTTTTCCGGTAATAAAACAAGGGTTAACAGTCAAACAAAACTAAATATTTATTGCCCTGATTCTGTAGTTTGCAGAAACACCCCATATGTGGTCGTAAATGGCTATATAGCCACAAGGCGGGGCATAGAACGAAGGGAACGCCATATGGTTTCTGGAAGGCAGATTTTGATGGACTGGTTTATTTACACCATGGCCCATTAGAAGCCCCCCTGATGTAGCCTAGACTAGAAACTCCAAAAAAGTGACCCCATCTAAGAAACTACACCCCTCAAGGTATTCAAAAATTACTTTACAAACTTTATTAACCCTTTAGTTGTTCCACAAAACTTAATGGCGAAAGGAGAAACAATTTTAGAATTACATTTTTGTTACCTTGCCTCAAAAAAGTGTAATATAGAGCAACCAAAAATCATATTTACCCTAAAATAGTACCAAAAACAACCACCACCGTATCCTGTAGTTTCCTAGATGGGGTCACTTTTATGGAGTTTCTACTCTAGGGGTGCAGCAGGGGGCTTGAAAGGGTACATGGTGTAAATAAACCAGTCCTGCAAAATCTGCCTTCCAAAAACCATATGGCGTTCCCC
This sequence comes from Bufotes viridis, assembly GCA_033119425.1. Lineage (NCBI taxonomy): Eukaryota > Metazoa > Chordata > Amphibia > Anura > Bufonidae > Bufotes > Bufotes viridis. Next base: position 347,702,112 of record CM065590.1, read on the forward strand.
TTCTTCTATGTCCTGCGGTTTGGCCAAACAGTAGTTTAGGACCACATATGGGGTGTTTCTGCAAACTAGAGAATCAGGGCAACCCATATTGAGTTTTGTTTGGCTGTTAACCCTTACTTTATTACTGGAAAAAAATGGATTTTATTGGAAAATTTTCCAAAAAATCTAAATTCCAAAATTGTTTCTCCATCTGCCATTAACTGTTGTGGAGCACCCAAAGGGTTAACAAAGTTTGTAAACCCAGTTTTAAATACCTTGAGGGGTGTACTTTCTTAGATGGAGTCACTTTTTTGGAATTTCTGTTCTTGGGTGCAACAGGGGGCTTGCAATAGGACATGGTGTAAAAAAAACAGTCCTGCAAAATCTGCCATCCAAAACCCATATGGCGCTTCCCTCCTTCTATGTCCTGTGGTTTGGCCAAACAGTAGTTTAGGACCACATATGGGGTGTTTTTGCAAACTAGAGAATCAGGGCAACCCACATTGAGTTTTGTTTGGCTGTTAACCCATGCTTTATTACTGGAAAAATGGATTTTATTGGAAAATTAAAAAAAAAAAATCGAAATTCTAAAATTTTATCTCCATTCTCCATTAACTCGTGTGGAATACCTAAAGGGTTAACAAAGTTTGTAAATAGGTTTGAATACCTTGAGAGGGTTAGTTTCTAAAATGGGGTCATTTTTGGGTGGTTTCTATTATGTAAGCCTCACAAAGTGACTTCAGACCTGTACTGGTCCATAAAAAGTGGGATTTGGAAAATTTCTGAAAAATTTCAAAATTTGCTTCTAAACTTCTAAGCCTTGTAACATCCCCAAAAAATAAAATGTCATTCCGAAAATGATCGAAACATGAAGTAGACATATGGGGAATGTAAAGTCATCACTTTTTTGGGGGGTATTACTATGTATTATAGAAGTAGAGAAACTGAAACTTTAAAATTTGCAAAATTTTCCAATTTTTTTTTAAAATTTATATTTTTTTAAACAAAAAAAATTAACTTTTTTGACCCAATTTTAGTAGTGTCATGAAGTACAATATGTGACGAAAAAACTATCTCAGAACGGCCTGGGTAAGTAAAAACGTTTTAAAGTTATTCACACTTAAAGTGACAGTGGTCAGATTTTGAAAAAATGGCCTGGTCCTTAAGGTGAAATAGGGCTGAGTCCTTAAGGGGTAAATTTCTTTAGAATTTCATATGTGGGCATGCTGTCACTTCTAGTGCACTAAATAAACTCTTTTAATCTTTTTACATCATTATGATGAATCCATTTTGAATCCCTATTATCAACTGCTTCATTGCTAGACTCCTAGAGAAATTCACCGGAAGCCACAATCTAAATAATCGATTCCCTTGTTCATTTAATAATTCAAATCTGTCTGCATGGCTCTCAGAAATCTCAGAATTCCTGCACACATGGATGTTTTCATCATATGTGGGGATTTATTTGCATACCTACCTGCAGAACACTCGGGGCTCTGCTCTCCTCATATACAGGTTTAGCTAGACTAGAACCTTCTAGTGGGAGGGGTGGAGAAGCCCAGCACAAACAGATACAATGTTACACTTCCCGTCTGGCATCGAGTTTCATTACAGCTTCGATGATGGTCAATGGCAATGACACAGCAGGGTTTCCAGACATAACAACATAGCTACAACCAGACATTTAAAAGGTCAGACTGTCTGCTTTTTGGTGGTAAACAAGCCCGGGTTTTTCCCTCCAAAACATGGTCTTCTTTAAACCCTATGGAAAATTACCAGCTTCTCAATCAAAGCCCTAACAGTCTCTCAGTATTCATTAACCTTTTCCACAGAGCCATGTAAATACAGTGATAATGAACAGGATATATATCACTATATATATATATATATATATATATATATATATATCAGGAAATCGGATAGGACTACAGATAAAAACAGTGATTTATTCACCCATGAGGTGCAGTAAGGCAAGCTTGAGAAAGGCTCTTTGTATGAGCTGAAACGTTGCCTTACTGCTCCTCATAAGTGAATTAATCACTGTTTTTATCTGGATTGCTGTCCGATTTCCTGACCTAGACATTGGGTAAGCAGCTATACCCTTGGACCTAGTACCCATCCATTATTTTTTCATTTTTCCAGTGCCGCCATCGTTTTCCATTATATATATAATGCAGTTACACAGTATTAAACAGTGCAAGTTTGAACCATTTAGGTGAAATAAAGTAAGAAGTTTTAAAGGGGAAATAGTCAAATGTCCAAAAATGTCCAAATGTCAAAGTGCCCCCTGCTCCAGGGCACGGCACAGCCACTCCTCTAGATTTAGAGGCATGTGTGACTACTATCGGAGGGGCCACGGTGCTTTAAGGGGAGTGAATTGGTCTGTTTTCCATTAGACAGATAATATCTGCCCCCTGTCATTTCAGATGTATATTTAGTTCCCCGCATTTTTCTGGAATATTAGGGCCTGCCACAGAAGCCGTAACCTGTGGGTAGAGAATAATCAGAGGTAGGATCATAAAGAGGGGTACTCATCCTGGATCCAAGAGAGGGGGTGAGCATGCCAGAGGGTCAGTCGCATATGTAGTATACAGTACATGTCTCTTGTTCCAGCAAGCGGGAGGTACGTCCAGTTTGGGGTGGACATCGGTTCTGTAAGGGATGTAGGTTAAGATATGTCTCCTGGGAAAAAGTGGTAGGAGACAATGGGGACAGCCAATACACATACAGAATAAACCATAAATCAAATGTATAGCAATAGCCGACTGTGGCTGATAACAAAGTACTGTAATCTGGACGCCCAAAAACCTAACGATGGTAAGTGTAACATTGGGTGTTATATTTATGCCAGCAGAAGAACGTGAGCAGCATGAGGTGTTCCCTCCTAATGTGGTCAGTTATGTTGAGGGTCAGTCATTTGCAGCAAGATTAAAGTGGCGATTTGCAAACGTGGGATCTTCATAGAATCGAGGTCTCCCTTGTTCCCTGACTCTTTGGCCAGGTATAGAAGTTGAACTCGAATATTGCGATCATGTAAAAACTTACAAATCAGATTGCAGGCCTTCCGCTTTTGTGTCACCTGAGCTGGAAAACTAGGATTTTGCGATAGCGGATCATCAGGATGGCAGAGCGTCAGTTCTTTATTTGTCCAGTTGTGGTATCGTGCTATAACCGGTCTTAGACGACCTCCTCCGTGGTCGTGGGGAAGCCTAGGTGATGGGCTCGTTCAGTGCTTAGTGGATCATTAGGTAAAGGGAAATTGAGGGCTCGTGGCAAGTCTGTCCGTATTGATAGAGGTTTGAATGAGATCTAGGCATTTGTCAAATATTGGGAACAGTGGTCTAGAGACTTCTTGTGCCACTTCTGTTGCATGCAAAGCTATTGGAGAATTTGAAGTTGGTGGACTATCAGGTGGTGATAGGTTGGGTGGTGTAACATCACCTCCTTGAGCAGTGATGGGGATGGGGTCAGGAGTGATTGATGCCTGCATGTCAGTTGGGATAGCTTGGTTCTTTTCATTGTGTTCAGTCACGGTGCCGGGCTGAGAGGAAGGTCTGTCTGGGGGTTCACAGGTGCGAGGAGCTGCCAGGTTTATTGAGGAATTTGGCCATGTCCGCTGTGCATAGAGGGTGTATTAGGAAATATCAAATGGGAGGGATAGTATTCAGAGTATATCACATATTGACTTAGGTGCTATCAACTGATAATAAAAGGTGCAGTGCATCTGTATCTGCAGCTCCTCGCTCCCAGGAGAAGAGCGGCCCGCACAGCCCCCGGACACCCCGTTCCGGACAGCAGACAGTAACATGAGTGACAACGCTCCGTGCCTCTCTTTATCTCACTGTGATTTTGTAGTAAAAAGATCACAGAGAGGCACGGAGCATTATCAATCAGGTTACTGCTCCGTGTCTCTGCTGTCCGGAATGGGGCTTGGCTCTCTTTCACGCAGCGGATTACCCGCACGGCATACCCTCGTGTGAAAGACCCTTAGTGTAAAGAAACTCTGCCACCTCTTTGTAAAAATGGGGGTTTGCACTGGGGCCCATAACACTGTAGTTAGGCCACTGCGGAGCGATATGGGTCTGTAATTACTCCAGACAGTATAGGGATTGGGAAGATGCATTTAGTCAGAGAGATTGAATTACTAGGTAGAATGTAAGATTTTATCATTAGGGACAGAATCGGAGCAGGTAGTTTATGGTGTGTTTGTTACTGGGCTCTTCCTATAAGACTCTGCCGCACTGCAAGTGAACATTTGTGACAGTGCCTTTCCTTCATGTACAGGAGACGTCTGGCAGGCGGTCAATATAAAACTAAATCTACCAGCTGATGACAGACTAAGCGTCATAGTTGCACTGGACATTGTCTCTGTACGATTGCACCTTTTGTTTACGAAAACTTGTTGCAAACTTTCCTCCTTTATTAATCAATGCATCAAACCTGTGACTTGTTGCATAAATTGGCCCCCTGATAAAATGTCTGGTTAATGACCCAGTTGAAAACAAAAGACCCAGACCTCATAATCCGCGAGTAGAATGAGGATGGCTTCAGTCGCTCAAGCAGCAGCAGCACAGTCTGCACCAGCCTCTGGCCCAGGCCACTGTTCACCATGGATTCCAGACCATACTGGGTCTAACGTGGCGTCCCACGTGACCTAGCATTAGGCGGCTGATGTAGTTGGAGTCTTGCTCTTGTTTAAGAATATTTGTCACTGGGTCCTAGAGCGCACCTGGTTTGCAAGCGCTGTATTGATAAAGTCTGTTCCAATGGCTACTTTGATAAAACCCTGGACTGTGGCAGCGGCGGCAGCAGCATGGCTCCTCTCCCCGAGATCTCCTTTCTGCACTACTTCCCCGCCTCTCCGACGCCAAAGGTCTGAGCGGCAAGGAGAAGAATTTTCACCGACTGGGCAGTACTGATGGTGGTAATGTATACCCCTCAATAACTAGCATTACGGCTACTGATACAAAGGAATTCAAAGTGTTTGCTCTGTGGCGGAAGAGGCAATAAGGAATACCACACCGGCCAGCATTATATGTATAGGGGCAGATAGCAAGGTGCCTCCACGCAAGAGACTATTGTTTGGTGGCAATTCAAGGGACTTTGATTTCCAATGCGGTTTTTTCAACAAATTTTTTTAAATGAGCTTCTGGGTCAATGTCAGTAATTAATTATTGCATTTGGGCAATATTGTTATATTTTTGGACAGTAGAACATTTGGAGACACAGGATATTATTTGGTTGAAGCATTTATGTGAACACTAAGGCTCTAGTAGCACTTTATTTTATACTCCGTTACATTCCTTTACTATTGGTGGATTATTTACATTGTTTTTAGTGATTTATTCACTTATTTCCACTGTATAAGTGATAATACCGCCATATATATATGGTTTTGGATTTGTCATATGCTATTTTAATCAAAACTTTTAATAAATGTACATTTGATTGTCCATCTCAGATATAAGTTTGCCCCTCAATTTTTCATTTTTTAATATTTTAAGCTGCGCGCCTACTCCTCTGGTAATGAAGAACAGCGGGTAGGGATTGTAATTTCCCTGCTACAGGGGAGACCCGCAATCCTGGGCGTTCTCTTCACCCACTGATTCCCAGGCTCTCCGGTCAGTGGATGGATTTTTTGGGGCCTTAGGTCTCATATATGATGACCCTGACCGAGGCGCCCTGGCTGAGTCGAAGTTACGGAGACTCCTACAGGGGGATCGGCCCCACAGTCTCGTATTGCTCAGAGTTCCGTAGGTGGGCTATGGATACTTAGTGGAATGATCCGGCTCTCAGGAGTCAGTTCTGCTCTGGGCTATCCGAAAGGGTTAAGGATGCGCTTGCGCTGCATGAGACCCCCTTTTCCCTTGATGCTGTTATGTCCCTTTCTATCAGAATAGATAGATGTCTTAGGGACAGAATGAAAAATCCTGACCACTTAGTAACCCCTCCCAAGCAGCAGCTAGTCTGTACGGACCTTGACGAACCTATGCAGCTAGGAGGAACTACTCGTCAGGTCCGTCCTCCTGAGGCTCGCCGTAGGCATGGGGTTTGTTTTTTCTGTGGGGGAGGGGTCATTTCATGAATGTCTGTCCTTCCATACCCAAAAACAAACAACCATCGGAAAACTACTAACCCCAGGCTGTCTGGAGGATGTCAGCCCCCGGGGGTATACGTTTCCTCCATACGAACGTCTCAATTTGTGTTGCCAGCGGTTACCATTATCACCTATCGTCCTGGGGCAAAAAATACCAAGGCAGATGCATTATCTCGTAGTTTCCCTGGAGGGGGTAATGTGGGTGATCCGGTACCCATCCTACAAAGAGGAGTGGTTGTCTCTGCTGTACACTCTGTTCTGGAGGGGAAGGTGTTAGAGGCCCAGGGGGACGCCCCGGTCTCTTGCCCCTCAGAGAAATTGTTTGTACCGTTAAACCTGCGTCTCGAATTATTAAAGGAACATCATAATTCGGCACTTGCTGGGCACACGGGTAGTAAAGCAACCTTGGAGCTACTGTCTCGTCGTTTTTGGTGGCCGAGGTTGCGTCAGGATGTAATGGCTTTTGTGTCTACTTGTTCTACTTGTGCACGTGCTAAAGTCTCTCATACACGACACGTCCAGCAGGGTCTTTATTGCCACTTGTCATTCCCAATAGGCCATGGACACGTCTGTCAATGGATTTCATCACTGACTTACCTTTGTCTGCGGGTAAAACAGTTATCTTGGTAGTAGTGGACAGGTTTAGCAAAATGGTACCTGCACTACCTAATGCTAAGACTCGTTTCTTATCGAACGTTTCCTATCAGCCATGCATTTATATTTACCCCCCCCATATTTTAAAGTGAGCTTGCACCTTCTACCATACAGATGAAAGTGATGACGAAAACTGTTCCTCCTCGGGAACCCCTGATGACCCCCCTTCTTTGAAAGTACAGAACTGGGGATGAAAACCATATACACCAAGAAATGGTGACTTGCCAGTGGATTCCTGACGGCGATTATTTATAACAAACCCAGCTAACGGTAAGTATGATGACCACACATCTTGGTTTTCAGACACAAAACACCTAAGGTATGTCTCAAGGTTTTGGTTGGTACGCTCAGTCTGTCCATTCGACTGAGGATGAAAAGCTGAGAAAAAGGACAAGTGTACCCCAAACGGGAACAAAAAGCTTTCCAAAACTTAGAAATAAACTGGGTTCCCCGATCCGAAACAACATCGGAAGGGACCCCGTGAAGCTTCACGATTTCACTGATAGAGACCTGAGCTAGAGTCTTAGCATTAGGTAGTGCAGGTACCATTTTGCTAAACCTGTCCACTACTTCCAAGATAACTGTTTTACCCGCAGACAAAGGTAAGTCAGTGATGAAATCCATTGACAGACGTGTCCATGGCCTATTGGGAATGACAAGTGGCAATAAAGACCCTGCTGGACGTGTCGTGTATGAGAGACTTTAGCGCGTGCACAAGTAGAACAAGTAGACAAAAGCCATTACATCCTGACGCAACCTCGGCCACCAAAAACGACGAGACAGTAGCTCCAAGGTTGCTTTACTACCCGGGTGCCCAGCAAGTGACGAATTATGATGTTCCTCTAATAATTCGAGATGCAGGTTTAACGGTACAAACTATTTCTCTGAGGGGCAAGAGACCGGGGCGTCCCCCTGGGCCTCTAACACCTTCCCCTCCAGAACAGAGTGCACAGCAGAGACAACCACTCCTCTTTGTAGGATGGGTACCGGATCACCCACATTACCCCCTCCTGGGAAACTACGAGATAATGCATCTGCCTTGGTATTTTTTGCCCCAGGACGATAGGTGATGATAAAGTTAAACCTGGTAAATAATAGAGACCACCTAGCTTGTCTAGGGGTGGGGCGCTTAGCTGATTCGAGGTACAGAAGGTTTTTGTGGTCCGTAATCACCGTGACGGGGTGGATTGCCCCCTCTAAAAAGTGACGCCATTCCTCAAACGCTAGTTTATAGCTAATAGCTCCCGTTCGGCAACATCATAGTTCCTTTCCGCTGCAGATAGTTTTTTAGAAAAGAAAGTGCAAGGACGCCATTTGCCAGGCGACGGACCCTGGGACAGTACAGCCCCCACTCCCACCTCTGACGCATCTACTTCAACAATAAAAGGCTGGGAGACATCCGGTTGGATTAGTACAGGTGCCGAGGTAAACCTCTCCTTTAGAGAGGAAAATGCCATTTTAGCGGAGTCAGACCAATCAGAAAAATCAGTCCCCTTCCTAGTCATGTCCGTAAGGGGTTTGACAATCACAGAATAGTTTTTAATAAACTTTTTTTATAGAAATTTGCGAAACCCAAGAACCGTTGCAGTGCTTTAAGGTTCTCAGGAAGATCCCAATCTAGAATTGCCTGGACCTTCCCAGGATCCATACGGAAACCAGAAGCAGACGATAGATATCCCAGGAACTGTATCTCCCGAACCGCGAAGACACACTTTTCAATCTTTGCATATAATTTATTCGTCTGTAGGACCTGCAGTACCTGTCTGACATGTACCTCGTGTGTTTTTAGATCAGAAGAATAAATTAAAATATCATCTAGGTATATCACCCCAAACCTGCCGATAAGATGACTAAAAATGTCGTTAACAAATGTTGGAAGACAGCAGGAGCATTGGTCAGACCGAAAGGCATGACTAGATTTTCATAATGCCCCTCAGGGGTGTTAAAAGCTGTCTTCCACTCATCCCCTTCCTTGATACGAATCAGATTGTAGGCCCCCTAAGATCAAGTTTGGAGAACCACCTAGCGCCCGCAATCTGATTAACAACTGAAATATTGTATTTATGGCATATCGGACATACAGTACATACCATAAATGTCTGGTTACAGTTCGAGGACTCCCATCTAGTGGGAGAAAACATGAAGCAGCCACCATGTGAGCAACCACCATAGACATACATGTCTTTTACCAGATGGCTGAGGGCCGCACAGAATGGTATCAAGGGCCGCATTTGGCCCCTGGGCCACAGGTTGTGCACCCCTGATCTACAGGATGAAAATAAACCGCAGGCGTTCAAACACAATCATGTACCAGGGCTCTATTGCTGCACATGAGGTGGTATCCAATTCCCACCGAATCCAGTGGGAAAATAGAACTGGCCAGAAATCAGATCAGGACTGTCCTCCTTTTCCCAGTCTTCTAAGTGGCAGCCAGGTCGCAGCCATGTGCAGTACAGTGTCCTTGTCATCATCAGTTACTACTTTTCTGGCTGAGACTACTACTCCTTCTGCGCTCCATCGTCAGCCATCGATAACAGAATGTTTGGCCAAGATACAACCCTACACGCCCAGCTATTCTCCTGCATGCAAACTGAACTACCACCTGGCCAAGTTGCTGGTGGTGAAATCGCTGCTGTACCACTTAGCGGATTTTGCTGCATTTAGGGAACTAATGACTTCTTCTCAGCCTCGAATGAAAATAAATAAAAAAAAGCTATCCCTGCCTTATATTCTCACATAGTGCAGAATGTGGGCCACTTGGTGCTTGTAGTATGTATGTAGTATTTAGGAAACTTACTCTTGCTTAGCCATTCTTATTGTGTATTTGCATTTTTCTTTTTTTGTCTTTTTATCTTTCCTTTTTCTAGACAATGCCCGACTAGGGGCTTTATAGATAATTCAAAGTCAGTGTAAATAAGACTAAAGTGGAAAGAATTTGTATCTTCTTTCTATTGGTTGGTTTTGGATAGTATGGGGGAAGGGCAGCAAATCCACTATTCACAGCAGGTGCAGGAGGAAACAGGAACCCGTTGACCCAGAAAGTGAGGGGTGTGTGCGTGCACTTGTGATGGATGAAAACTGGAATGTTGTGAGAAAATGGGATGTGTCAGATGATGATGATGACCCAGATTATGTTAAAGTAACAAATGTAGAGCAGCACCCACGGACCCAAACGACCACACCGGAATGCAACAGCCGAGCCACGACCGCAGATCCTCAGCAGCCCTCCGAACAGTACATAAAGACAGGTAGCGGCAGCACCTCCAGTGAATTCTTTATTGGACGGACCATAAAAATAGACAGCAACGTTCCGGCTACATCATAGCCTTTATCAAGCCTATGTTGAGAGATGGTGAGCTGAGAGAGTATAGATTGAGTGCACCCGCCAGACCTATGTGTGAAGGAACCCCCAGGTCAGAGTAAATACAATATGAGACCAAAACATGGTAGAGCCCATGATGAAAGGCTTGGGCAAAAAATGGAAGAGACTCGCTATTATACACAGGGTGAGCTCGATGATCTAACTTCTCGACATCACTAGAAGTCAGGTGAAGATGTCCTACAGCGGCTATGGCGTGTGTGGGATAACGGAGGTGAAGCCATAATATTCCCAGACTCCAGCCCAAGGAAAACGGCCTCGTAAAGTGGAAGCAATATGAAATTCCCCATGGGTCACAGTTGATGAGGCAATACACAGAATAAGGCCTCATGCACAAATTACGGATACCCATACCGCATGCGCTCCACATTGCCCGGAACTGCCTATTCTTCTCCACAAAATAGACAAGAATAGGACATGTTTTATTTTTCCATTAAAATGAATGGGTCCGCATCCAATACGCAAAAAATGCGGATCGCATTCGAACCAAAACCGCGGTCGTGTTCATAAGGCCTGAGAGAAAGGAGAATGCTGGTGCAGGGTAACTACCATGGTGTAATTGTGAATTCAGAATAGGAGCGTCCAGAGGCAGAATATTTAACCGGCCATGTGTTCCCATAATTTCGTGCTCTTTCTATATACTATAGTGAGCCAGCCAGTGGGACACTGAGGACCATGAGATAGGACCATATGAGGACCATACGAGGTAAGAACTTTGATAAGTCAATTTGCCTAATTCAAAACAGGGTCTACAAGTGCAAAAACCAAGTTAGTTCACGAAGTCAGAGACAATGAATGCGTTAGACCCAATAATCGCTATCAGATCGCACCTACTGGAGGCAAATGTTCTTTGACTTGTTAGAACATTTGCCTACGTGTGATCTGATAACGATTCCTGAGAACAAACAGACAGAGCTAAAGGTCCCTTTACACTGCCCAATAGAGCGGACGACTGTCAGGAAGGAAGCGTCCCTCGTCAGTGGAGGAGACACATTTACATGCAGTGATCTCCTCCACAGTATGGGGAGCAGTGATCACTAATGCCATCGCTCATCCCCGTACAGATGCGTTCCTTCCGTACAGTCGCCTGTTCGTCAGTGGAGGAGACACATTTATATGCAGCGATCTCTTCCACAGTATGGGGAGCAGTGATCACTAATGCCATCACTCATCCCAGTACAGATGCGTTCCTTCCGTACAGTCGCCTGTTCGTCAGTGGAGGAGACACATTTATATGCAGCGATCTCTTCCACAGTATGGGGAGCAGTGATCACTAATGCCATCGCTCATCCCCGTACAGATGCGTTCCTTCCGTACAGTCGCCTGTTCGTCAGTGGAGGAGACACATTTATATGCAGCGATCTCTTCCACAGTATGGGGAGCAGTGATCACTAATGCCATCGCTCATCCACACACAGTGATGCCCATAGAGTTTTAGGAAAGTCCACAGAATCCCATCCCACCACTCTAGAGAGGCCCTCAATTCAAACAATTTCACTTCACAATATCAAGTTGGGGGACCGTGGCCCATATGTAAAGGTTGCCATTTTTGGGGGGTGACAAATATGATTAACTTCTGTATCAGATATTTATTTTAACTCAAATATATAAACAGCGCTGAAGTAATGGAATAGAAAACAAAAAAAAAACTTTATTGATAATACCATTAAAACCAATGGATAGTGGCTAACTGCCAAAACTAGATATAGAGTACAAAGGTGGGGCGGGGGTGAACATTCAGGCTATTGTGACCTGATGATCAGCCTCTCTTTGCCCCAACATACAATAGGGTGGTGGTCTGAAATGACAGTATAGAACCAACATTCCCCCTTCGTAGCACAGACCCAGTAGCCCCCCTGAGCTTTTTGCAGCTCACTGCGGTGGAGCTATAGACCAGGGAAATCACAGTTGCTCACTAACAAAGTGTAGAGCCTGTGTTGTCTCCCCTATTGGCCTCACATCCCCCTGAGCTTCTCTGCAGTCCACCATGGTGGGGCTAGGGTAGAGGGAGGAGGTTGCTACCTGCATACAGTTACTGACCACTGCCTCATACAATAGACTGTAGACTACATATCTTCCCTAACTGGCGTCTCACTCGACGCGTTTCTTGTGCTGGACATGCCAGCCATTCATCAGGAGAGCGTTCGCGCGGGAACCCAACAGACAAAGATGCCGCACACTGCTGATGGTGAGTGTGCAGCGATGTGCAGCCTCCATCACTCAGACAGACGTAACACGGCCGCAGCTTCCCTGTTTAAAAGGAGAAAGTCTCGCCTCCCATGGGGAGGCACAATCAGTGGGTGGGGAAAGAACAGAGGATGCATGTGCCCGATCGCTGTATCTGAAAGATACATGCTAGCTAGGTGTGACTAGTAGTGGAGGGAGGGCTATGACCATTAACCTGTCATATAAAGCTCACACACCATATACATTCATTCAGACCTTGCGGTTTCACAGTCTGAAGTCTGAATGTCCATTCTGCCTCTTTTCGTAACAGGAGGTCGTCAATGTCACCTCCTCTTAAAAGTCCCTCGATGTGTTCAATCCCCTAAAAACTGATCCAGTCATCCTTTCCCGCATGGTGTATTAACACTTGTTGTGCCACTGGGGTCTCGTCTTTTTTGGTGATATTAGAGAGGTGCTCCCCTATACGCCTTCTGAACTCTCCTTTGCTTTTTCCCACCTATTGTTTTTGGCAGATGCAGGTTGCCACGTATACCACGCCCACAGTTCTATAGTTGATGAAAGATCTTATCCTGTAATTACGTCCTGTCACTCAGCTGGTTACTGTCTCGCCTTTCTTGATTGCTCTGCATGCGACACAGTTCCCGCATCTAAAAGTGCCACCCAGTTTGTGGGAGCCAGGTTTCCAGTATAATTTCCTGTGAACCAGTTTACCCCTCAGGTTACCTCCTCTCCGGTATGTGATGATACGTGGGAACTCTCCCACTAATTCTCCCACATCCGGATCAGATCTCAGAATCGACCAAGAGTCCTGGAGGATAGAGCCTACTTCTTAGCGGGCTAGATCATAAGTCGCGATGATCCTGACCTTACTATCCCCAACCTCTCTCTCTTTGGGATACAATAATCTTTCTCTTTTGCATCCAGCAGCGTGCTGGTACGCTTTTTTGAGAGATGACTGGGGGTACCCTGTGGCGAAACCAACTGCGCCACTGGGTTTTGGAGGGGACAGATTGCCAGCCTCTTGCCCCAGGATTATGGGCCCTCTCATCAGCCCATGCTAAACTTAAACCCCATGGCGATTTGACTGTGTTTGTGGCATCTGAGCGCTGTTTGGATATATTGAGCGCTCAGATCCAAGCCATCTGGGGATATGTTAAATGTCTGTGTGTACTGTAAAGGGTGGGACATTGTATATTGAATAATGATGTCTGTCCTATTGTCCCCACGTGTGTATTGGCGATTTCCCTTTGTCCTGAGAGATAATTGAATGAGTCCTTGATTGTCTCCAGGACAGAAGACATTGTGTATTCTCCTGCCTGTGATGATTACATTAACCTGTGTAGGGTAATTGTATCACAGGCAGAGGGAGGGATATGCTGGGGGTGTCTGTATTGTCCCATTGTGTGTGATTGGCTGCTGTATCCCCTGTGTCTCAGTCTTCCTTCTGGTCCCCTAGGGAGTGTCCACCAGGTGGGAGACCTGCATAAATACCGGGCAGGCAGCCCTCAATAAAGTTAGAATTCCTGTTTAACCATTAATACGGAGCCTCGTCTCGTACTTGGGGGGAATTGCTACTTCAGAACGTTCTCTTGCCTGTTCCAGGAGAGGAGGACTTCGTATGGTTCCAGTTCGGTGGATTCCAGCGGTTGTGGGTTGCTGTGCTCTTCGCCAGGGAATCGCCCGAACAGTATTAACCCTCACTATACCGGGTTATACCGTAACAACTGGTGGCAAGCAGCGGGATCGTTCCTACAGCCAGAAGGACAGCAACGGAAGGCACCGTGGATTTTACAATTTGAGGGTAAAGCGTGTCCCAGTACAGCACCGGTATGGAACCACTAGTGAAGTATGATGAGGGTGTCATGAATGACCGAGATGCAGTCCGCAAAGGCATCTGGTACCAGGCACTGGGTATTGTGGAGTATCTGCGGGACGAGAGGCTCCCCAAGGACGAGCAGCGACAGCAGAAGCGAGTAGCCCTGCGGATGCCCTTCCTAGGAGAGCAGCCCCTGGAAGAGTGGGTAGAAGACCTGAAGCACCTGGTAAGGCGGGAGATGTGGCTGGAAGATGCCTACCAGGCACTCTGGTGATATGAAGCTCGGTACCTACCCCGGACAGCCGAGCATGACATGCCAGAGGGAGAGGAGTTTGATGGTCCTGGCTTGTTATGGGAGACTTTTTCAGAGCTGGAGTTTGGGAGCCCTACACAAGCCCGGTTCAGGGACCTCTTTGAGTGGCGGGAGAGCAGGTATGACTGGGACGACACTCACAAAATTGAGCAAGACCTGGTCCACCTGGTGACCCGGGAGATGGAGCTGGAACAGGACTACCAGCAGCTGTTCCACTCCAGTGAGAGGGCTCAGCGAGAGAGCAGAGTGTCAGACCCAGGTCCAGAGCCCTTCAGCTGGGAGGATATTGTGGAGGTCTACTGGGAAGAACCCCAGGTGGCCGGTGGAGATGGGACCGAGGTCTCTCCACCGGTCCTGCAGGGAATTGGGAGCCCAGTCTCCATTCCCCAGCGGCAGGCTGAGTTACAGGGGGCAGAGACAGTCGGTCCTGGCCCCCAGCAGCAGAGTGACTTACTGGGAGAGGAGAGCCTTCTCCTCCCTCCCCATCAGCAGAGTGTCCAGCACGGAATAGAGAGCCCAGTCTCCTTTCCCCAGCAGCAGGACACTGTATTGGGAGCGGAGACAGACGGTCTCCCTCCCCAGAGGCTGGAAGTATGTATGGGAGAGGAGCTTGTTACCCCCTCTCCCCAGCGGCAGCTTAACATACCAGGGGGAGACAGTAAGCCCCACAACAGTGGAGATGGGACCGGGAGCTCTCCACCGGCCCTACAGGGATGCTGGGTAGTCGGCCCAGATCCCCAGCGGCAGCCGGATTTTAAGGGAGTAGGGACAGTCGGTCCTGCTCCCCAGCGGCAGTATGTTTTGCAGGGAGAGAAGAGCATCGTCTCCATTCCCCATCGGCCGTGTGATTTACAGGGAATTGGGAGCCCAGTCTCCATCCCCCAGCGGCAGTTTAACGCACCAGGGGGAGACAGTAAGCCCCCCAACAGTGCAGATCGGACAGTGGTCTCTGCACTCACAGCACAGGAGGTAGGGACAGTCGGTCCTGTCCCCCAGCAACAGGGCCATTTAGCCAAAGGGGAGACAGTCGGTCTCCCCCCACAGCAGCATGGTGGTCTATCTAAAGGGGAGACAGTCAGTCTCTCCCTACAACAGCAGAGCTGTGTATCTAAAGGGGAGACAGTCGGTCTCCCCCTACAACAACCAGGCTCCAACCAGGCTACTTCCGTGGTAGCGCTGGCACCAGGGCAGAGTACCGCTGGTCTCTGCCCACTCAGCAACCCACTCAGGCAGTCTACCAGTCCCCCACACAGCCGTAGTGAGGCACATGGACATGTAACCATTTATGGTGGGTGGGCTGTACTGCTGTTTCTGTTTTGTGGGTGGGCTGCTGGACTAACAAGGGCACTGACCGGCAGAAGGTCAGATACCCTGTTAGTCTGTTTGGAAAAGGGGAGATGTGTGGCGAAACCAACCGCGCCACTGGGTTTTGGAGGGGACAGATTGCCAGCCTCTTGCCCCAGGATTATGGGCCCTCTCATCAGCCCATGCTAAACTTAAACTCCATGGCGATTTGACTGTGTTTGTGGCATCTGAGCGCTGTTTGGATATATTATGCGCTCAGATCCAAGCCATCTGGGGATATGTTAAATGTCTGTGTGTACTGTAAAGGGTGGGACATTATATATTGAATAGTGATGTCTGTCCTATTGTCCCCACGTGTGTATTGGCGATTTCCCTTTGTCCTGAGAGATAATGGAATGAGTCCTCGATTGTCTCCAGGACAGAAGACATTGTGTATTCTCCTGCCTGGGATGATTACGTTACCCATGTAGGGTAATTGTATCACAGGCAGAGGGGAGGGATATGCTGGGGGTGTCTGTATTGTCCCATTGTGTGTGATTGGCTGCTGTATCCCCTGTGTCGCAGTCTTCCTTCTGGTCCCCTAGGGGAGTGTCCACCAGGTGGGAGACCTGCATAAATACCGGGCAGGCAGCCCTCAATAAAGTTAGAATTCCTGTTTAACCATTAATACGGAGCCTCGTCTCGTACTTGGGGGGAATTGCTACGTCAGAACGTTCTCTTGCCTGTTCCAGGAGAGGAGGACTTCGTATGGTTCCAGTTCGGTGGATTCCAGCGGTTGTGGGTTGCTGTGCTCTTCGCCAGGGGAATCGCCCGAACGGTATTAACCCTCACTATACCGGGTTATACCGTAACATACCCCCTCTGTGTGAACCTCCTTTTGAGGTCTCCTGCCGCCATTTTTAAATCTGCCCACTCAGAGCCGTTTCTAAGGTATTCTCCTTTAGGAATCCCGTATTTCAATGGGGTAGGATGTCCACTATCCCACTGCAGAAGGGCATTAGTGGCCGTGGACTTCCGATACATTTTAGTCACCACCTTCCTGGTTTATGGTGATATAGAGGTCCAGGAATGTGGGATGGGTATCGCTGATTTCATGCGTAAAGAATAACCCCATCTCATTGACATTCAGTGCAGAGACAAAGTGTTCGAATTCAGAAGGAGCACATCGTCTATGAACCTCATCCATAGTAAAACTGATGAGGTCCATCTCTCCAACATCTCACCAAAGACAATCTCCTTTTCCCACCAGCCCAGGTAAAGCGCTGGACTGGTCGGCACTGCTCTGGAGAAGTTCGCGGTGCACGTGTCAATGGGTCGGCGTCCCCGGAATACTTCAAAAATGGAGACCGGCACCCGCTTCAGTTGATCTTTAGAAATGCTTTAATTTGTCACATACTGTGCAAGTGACGCGTTTCGGCACTTTATTGTGCCTTCATCAGACTCATAACATCTATTGTGATCAAGGCTTTATATACAATGTAACAAGATAACATGGAGTGACATCATGACGTAGTCCCACTCCCACATAGACAGCAAATCAAAAACATAGCAAAGTGATAAACTGCCGGTAAAACTTCCATTGTGCAGTAATATTATGCATTATTGATGTAGCTGCGCAAAAGAAATAAAGAAAGAAATAATAGTGAGAAAAGCAAAGTATAACAATGCGATTTTTTGATGTACACTTTGCCGCGATTTTGTCGCGATTATGTTTTCATGATTATCCTAAAGGAAGCTGTGCACGCTGTAATCACGATTCAGACACGGGTTCACTGGTCTAGGCGGTGTATCAATAAGCCTCACTTTTGACTAATCATCTGTTTCAGTCCGCCCTACGTGGTAGCTGAACACTCTCACGTAGGGGCGGGGACAGAAACAGATTATTATTAAAAAGTGAGGCTTATTGGATACACCGCCTACAGACCAGTGAACCCCGTGGTCTGAATCGTGATTACAGCGTGCACAGCTTCCTTTAAGATAATCATGAAAACATAATCGCGACAAAATCGCGGCAAAGTGTACATCAAAAAAAATCGCATTGTTATACTTTGCTTTTCTCACTATTAATTTTCTTTTATTTATTTCCTTTTTTGCAGCGCAACATCAATAATGCATAATATTACTGCACAATGGAAGTTTTACCGGCAGTTTATAC
Source organism: Bufotes viridis (assembly GCA_033119425.1). Lineage (NCBI taxonomy): Eukaryota > Metazoa > Chordata > Amphibia > Anura > Bufonidae > Bufotes > Bufotes viridis. Next base: position 347,719,997 of record CM065590.1, read on the forward strand.
ATTTTTGCTATGTTTTTGATTTGCTGTTTATGTTGAGGGGGTGGGACTACGTCATGATGTCACTTCCTATTGTTATCTTGTTACATTGTGTATATAAAGCCTTGATCACAATAGATGTTATGAGTCTGATGAAGGCACAATAAAGTGCCGAAACGCGTCACTTGCATAGTATGTGACAAATTAAAGCATTTCTAAAGATCAACTGAAGCGGGTGCCGGTCTCCATTCTTGAAGTAGCCCAGGTAAACGTTGGCAAAAGTCGGGGCACATGGACTGCCCATTGCCACCCCCCTGAGCTGGTGGTAGATAGTACGATCAAAGGAGAAGATGTAACGTTTAAGAATATATTGTAGCAGTTCTGCCGCAAGTTCATCATGTGACGTTAGATGAGTACGCCTTTCCGCCAAGAAGAATCTGATGATAGAGCTATACCTCAACGTCTAGACTTGCCAATAACGTGCCCTCTTCACACTGTATGTCATTTAGGCGTCTCAGCACATCCATAGAGTCACGTATGGAAGATGGTAAGCCGAATATGTGCTGATTCCTTCTGTTAGACTCCCAATTCCCGATACAATCGGTCTCCCTTTGAGGGGCGATGTGCCTTTATGTATAAAATGATGGAAGTATCGGGAATTTGGGTAGAAGGAACCCATATTCACTTTTGCTAATGAGATGTTGCTGTTTGGCTCTGTCTAGAATTTGAGTAAGCTCCCTTGTGAATATATAAGATTATATATATCCTCACCCGATTTATTATTTTTTGGAAACGCTTTATTGATGATGTGTTCTGCATATGGCGGTGCCGCATTGAGACCCTACAAATGACATACGGCCCGAGATTAAATTCACGGCACATTGGGATCTTACACTTGGGTTATAAAGGGCACCGATGGTAAATGCATTACCGACCTTTACACTAAAGGTACAGCTGCAATGGTTTACTTAGGTATGAGAGCGATCATCCACCAGCTACTGAGAGATCTTTACCATTTCCACAATTCCAAAGGGTAAATGGAAGAGTTAGTGATCCAGTTACCCGCGAAGCTCGCCTCGACGAGATGACCAATACATTTAGACAAAGAGGGTATCCAGAATAGTGACATATAGGATCTATATGTCACTATTAGGATCTATAACTCATTATCAGGATCCATATTTGACTATACAGAACCTATATGTCACTATAAGGATCTATATGTCCCTATCAGGATCTGTACATCACTATCAGGATCTGTACATCACTATCAGGATCTATATGTCACTAGTAGGATCTATACATCATTATACACAATCTATATGTCACTATCAGGATCTATACATCATTATACAAGATCTATACGTCACTATCAGGATCTATACGTCACTATCAGGATCTATACATCACTATCAGGATCTATAAGTCACTATACAGGATCTATACATCACTATCAGGATCCATATGTCACTAGTAGGATCTATACGTCACTATCAGGATCTATACATCACTATCAGGATCTATACATCACTATCAGGATCTATACATCACTATCAGGATCTATACATCACTATCAGGATCTATAAGTCACTATACAGGATCTATATGTCACTATCAGGATCTGTACATCATTATACAAGATCTATACGTCACTATCAGGATCTATACGTCATTATACAAGATCTATACGTCACTATCAGGATCTATACGTCATTATACACAATCTATACGTCACTATCAGGATCTATACGTCATTATACAAGATCTATACGTCACTATCAGGATCTATACGTCATTATAACAGGATCTATACGTCACTGTCAGGATCTATACGTCACTATCAGGATCTATATGTCACTATCAGGATCTATACGTCATTATAACAGATCTATGCGTCACTGTCAGGATCTATACGTCACTATCAGGATCTATATGTCACTATCAGGATCTATACGTCATTATACACAATCTATACGTCACTATCAGGATCTACACATCACTATCAGGATCCATATGTCACTATTAGGATCTATAAGTCACTATCCGGATCCATATGTCACTATACAGGATCTATACGTCACTATTAGGATCTATACGTCGCTATCAGGATCTATACATCACTTCACGTATAGATTTTGGGATCTTGCACGGCGTCTTATGTTGGAGAGGTTAATACTTGTTCTGTGTGTGTCAGTTTTATAGTTTTATACAAGTCAGACATTTACATTTGGATAATGTACAAAAGAAACTGGGAACATGTCTTAAGTAATCTTAGGTCTGAATATTTCATCAGGGAAGCCCAAATAAGACTCTTTTAGCAAACACTAATGGGTGTGTAGAAGGTAAAGGGTTAAATTCTGGTGATGTTTTATAGATGGGAAACTTTTCATATAGGTAATGACTATATAGTGATTATGACTTGGATCAAGGGTTCTTTCTTCAGAAGGGTTAATGTAGCTGGACGAGGGGAACCTTCAGATCCAAGATTTAAGAGGAATTAAGAGGAAACAGATACGGCCGGACATAATGAAATCTTCAATCTACCTGCGGTGCAATACCTGGTATAAAAGCTAGATGGCGACAGAGGGGACCTCGTGTATCTAGACAAGAAATTCCTCTGAGTGCAGATGTATACTATCAGGATCCATATGTCACTATCAGGATCCATACGTCACTATAGAGGATCTATACATCACTATCAGGATCCATATGTCACTATCAGGATCCATATGTCACTATAGAGGATCTATACGTCACTATCAGGATCCATATGTCACTATCAGGATCCATACGTCACTATCAGGATCCATACATCACTATCAGGATCCATACGTCACTATAGAGGATCTATACGTCACTATCAGGATCCATACATCACTATCAAGATCCATACGTCACTATCAGGATCCATACGTCACTATCAGGATCTATATGTCACTATAGAGGATCTCTATGTCACTATAGAGGATCTATACGTCACTATCAGGCTCTATACGTCACTATCAGGCTCTATACGTCACTATCAGGATCCATACGTCACTATAGAGGATCTATATGTCACTATAGAGGATCTATATGTCACTATAGAGGATCTATACGTCACTATCAGGCTCTATACGTCACTATCAGGATCCATACGTCACTATCAGGATCTATATGTCACTATCAGGATCTATACGTCACTATCAGGCTCTATACGTCACTAACAGGATACATACGTCACTATCAGGATCTATATGTCACTATAGAGGATCGGATCTTTACATCACTATCAGGATCCATACGTCACTATAGAGGATCTATATGTCACTATAGAGGATCTATACATCACTATCAGGATCCATACGTCACTATCAGGCTCTATACATCACTATCAGGATCCATATGTCACTATAGAGGATCTATATGTCACTATAGAGGATCTATACGTCACTATCAGGATCCATACGTCACTATAGAGGATCTATATGTCACTATAGAGGATCTATACGTCACTATCAGGATCCATACGTCACTATAGAGGATCTATCTGTTACTATACAGGATCCATACGTCACTATCAGGATCTATACATTACTATCAGGATCCATATGTCACTATAGAGGATCTATACATCACAATCAGGATCCATACGTCACTATCAGGATCTAAATGTCACTATCAGGTTCTATACATTACTATCAGGATCCATATGTCACTATAGAGGATCTATACGTCACTATCAGGATCCATACGTCACTATCAGGATCTAAATGTCACTAGCAGGATCTATCTGTTACTATACAGGATCCATACGTCACTAGCAGGATCTATCTGTTACTATACAGGATCCATACGTCACTAGCAGGATCTATACGTCACTATCAGGATCCATATGTCACTATAGAGGATCTATACGTCACTATCAGGATCTATACGTCACTATCAGGATCTATCTGTTACTATACAGGATCTATACGTCACTATCAGGATCTATATGTCACTATCAGGATCTATATATCACTATAAGGATCTATATGTTACTATACAGGATCTATATGTCACTATCAGGATCTATACGTCACTATCAGGATCTATACGTCACTATCAGGATCCATATGTCACTATCAGGATCTATACGTCACTATCAGGATCTATATATCACTATAAGGATCTATATGTTACTATACAGGATCTATGTGTCACTATCAGGATCTATACGTTACTATACAGGATCTATACGTTACTATCAGGATCCATATGACACTATCAGGATCTATACCTCACTATACAGGATCTATGTGTCACTATCAGGATCTATACGTTACTATACAGGATCTATACATCACTATCAGGATCCATACATCACTATCAGGATCTATACCTCACTATACAGGATCTATGTGTCACTATCAGGATCTGTACGTCACTATCAGGATCTATACGTCACTATCAGGATCTTTATGTTACTATCAGGATCTATACATTACTATCAGGATCCATATGACACTATCAGGATCTATACATCACTATCAGGATCCATATGTCACTATCAGGATCTATACGTTACTATACAGGATCTATACATCACTATCAGGATCCATACGTCACTATCAGGATCTATACATCACTATCAGGATCCATATGTCACTATCAGGATCCATACCTCACTATACAGGATCTATATGTCACTATCAGGATCTATACCTCACTATACAGGATCTATGTGTCACTATCAGGATCTATACGTTACTATACAGGATCTATACATCACTATCAGGATCCATACCTCACTATACAGGATCTATAAGTCACTATCAGGATCTATATTAGAACGAAAATCCCAGCAACATTTCTTCAATGCTTCTTTATTTAGTATAGAAAATGGGTATACAATAAGCCCCTCATGGGACGCGTTTCGGCTAACTTCAGCCTTCCTCAACCATGTCACCCAACAATAGCTCCTGTGCAATTTATACATGATAGCCTATCAAATTCTAGTGACATCATGGGTGAATTGACCAATCCTGGACATTCAATCTAATCAAGGTGTGTTCATTGTTTTCTGTGTATCACTTCTCTTTTATTTCAATCGTTTTTTCGTTTTTCATTTTCCTTTTTCATCACTATCGTGTGATTGATGTCTATAGAGAAAATGTACATAGAACTATGAACACATAAAAAATAAACATC
>CM065590.1:347725155-347794334 GCA_033119425.1 Bufotes viridis
TTCTTGGTAATTATTATAATTGTGTGTAATGGCTCATAAATTTTCTACCACCACAACATAAGGAGAAAATGTTATCACTTCAGTGTAGATAAAGAAAAACATTGTTTTGAGAGAAATGAAATCATGTAATTGGAATAATGAAATGATCCTACATAATAGACTATATTTATGTAACTGTACTCAGTTATTAGGTTTTATTGCATCATTAAGCACAACTGTGTATCTTTATGTAGTCTATAGGTTTGGTTTGCTTTCTTTTTTGTTTAAAGGGGATAGCCACTTTCTGACTACTGTGTATCAATGTGTAAGATCACTGTATGGCAATTACTAATATTTTTATTAATGTTCTGTGCTATTAATAAGCCATGTTCCCTTGATGGACAAATAATCTGTATTGCCTACACCGAGGTCCTGTCCATAAGATGACAGCTGGTGGAGGGTCTGCACTCCTTGATTCTAACACTTCACACTGCACCTGCACTAAACTTCCAACAATGAAAGTATAGTTGGCAGCTGTAGTGTATGTGAATTGAGGAGAGTGTGTAGTGGAGGCTGAATGATTTGGCTGAGGACATGACCCTCCATCAGCGAAAAATAATATAGATAAGACCTCCATGCAGACAGCAGAAAATATATGTCCAGCAGGGAACATATAGTAACTCAAGAGTTATAAAAATGGTGCAGAACATCAAGAAAGGCTATATTATTAAATGCCAGATAGTCATCTTACATACACATTGGTTAGCGGTAGCAAATAGTGAACAACCAATTTTAGGTACAGCACTATTTTCTTTGTGCTTACCCTTTCAGCTACCAACTACCCTGTTGCAAAATGTGTAACAAGACCCCTTAACAAGGATGTATTTTCAAAGTAAATATAACATCTTAGCATGATGCCCTATGTAAGGTGATCATGATACTGCCAGATGACACACAAAAATTCTGTGCTGCTACTAGGATTACTGAAAGAATTGTGTGCCATATAAGCTAAATGTACTAATACTGTCTAAAATTTTGACAGTGTAAACTTGGAGTCCAAAGTCTAAAGATGTACCAGATGTATTAAAGTGTATGATGCTGGATGATAAACCTGGTCCACCTTTAGGGTGGGTTCACACATGGCAGATAGAGATAAGGGAATCAAAGCTATCAAAGTGAAATTCGATCTGAATTCCGGGAACAATTTGATTCGCAACTAATGCGATTTCCTTGCGCTCTGTGGTAACGAATCACAATTTTTATAAAATGGAGACTACAATGGCGGCTACCCGTGTGGAGCACATGGGGCAAGGAACTCTGGGAAGGTGAGATCACCCATAATGCCATGCATGCAGCCAGCCGGCCTTGTGATGTCACAGCCTATAAATACCCCAGCCATCTTGGATTCTGCAATTTTCCAGCGTTCTGAGTGCAGGGAGAGATGTTGCAGGCGCTAGGGAGAGTATAGGAAAAATCTCATTGCATTGTGAAAAAAAAGCAATTTATAAGTGCAGGAAAGTATACGGAGGAATCCTTTCACAGCATAATGCAGGGAATGACTTCAGAATAGGCGCTAGGGACAGTGATAGGGAAAACTTCATTGTGAAAAAAAGTGATTTATAAGTGCAGGGAAAGATTATTTGGGGATCCAAATAGCCATTATACAACCGTCATTCCAGCAATTTGTTCTTGGGGTACAAGTGCAATGTTGAAAAACCTTTAGTGAGCTTATATCTGTGGAAAAAGATAAAATAAATAAATATATATATATAGTAACATAGTATATTATATTAGGCTGAAAAAAGACATTTGTCCATCCAGTTCGACCTGTTTCCCTGCAAGTTGATCCAGAAGGAAGGCAAAAAAACCTGTGAGGTAGAGCCAATTTTCCCCACTTAGGGGAAAAAAATCCCTTCCCGACTCCAATCAGGCAGTCAGAATAACTCCCTGGATCAACGACCTATCTCTAGAAGCTATAGCCTGAAATATTATTACACTCCAGAAATACATCCAGGCCCCTCTTGAATTCCTTTATTGTAATCACCATCACCACCTCCTCAGGCAGAGGTTCCATAGTCTCACTGCTCTCACCGTGAAGAACCCTTTTCTATGTTTGTGTACAAACCTTCTTTCCTCTAGACGCAGAGGATGTCCCTCGTCACAGTCACAGTCCTGGGGATAAATAGATGATGGGAGAGATCTCTGTACTGACCCTGACATATTTATACATAGTTATTAGATCTCCCCTCAGTCAGATCTTTTTTTCTAAAGTGAATAACCCTAATTTTGATACCCTTTCAGGGTACTGTAGTTGCCCATTCCAGTTATTACTTTAGTTGCCCTCCTCTGAACCCTCTCTGAGCTCTGCTATGTCTGCCTTGTTCACAGGAGCCCAGAACTGTACACAGTACTCCATGTGTGGTCTGACTAGTGATTTATAAAGTGGTAAGACTATATTTTCATCACGGGCATCTATGCCCCTTTGATGCAAACCCATTATCTTATTGGCCTTAGCAGCACCTGCCTGACACTGGTTTTTACAGCTTAGTTTGTTATTTATTAAAATTCCTAGATCCTTTTCCATGTCAGTGTTACTGAGTGTTTACCATTTAGTATGTACGGGTGACTTGCATTATTCCTTCCCATGTGCATAACTTTACATTTGTCAGTGTTAAACCTCATCTGCCATTTCTCTGCCCAAGCCCCCAATCTATCCAGATCCCTCTGTAGCAGAAAACTGTCCTCTTCAGTGTTAATTACTTTACACAGTTTAGTGTCATCTGCAAAAATTGATATTTTACTGTGCAAGCCTTCTACAAGATCATTAATAAATATATTGAAGAGAATAGGGCCCAATACTGACCCCTGAGGTACCCACTCAGTTACAGTGACCCAATCTGAGTGTGTACCGTTAATAACCACTCTCTGTTTTCTATTACTGAGCCAGTTACTTACCCACATACAGATATTTTCTCCTAGTCCAAGTGTTCTCATTTCTTATATACTAACCTTTGTGTGGTACAGTGTCAAAAGCTTTGGAGAAGTCCAGATATATGGCATCCACTGATTCACCCCGGTCAAGTCTAGAACTTACCTCCTCATAGAAACTGATTAAATTAGTTTGACATGACCGATCCCTATATATATTGTGGGAGTTAGCTCTGGTCTCGAGGATCGTTCACAAAAACTTCCTTCCGGACAACGGATTTCACGTCCAAACAGTGCGTTTATTATAGCAGAAACAACACAACAGGTGCAAAACAATAAACACTGGCCCGGCTAGGCTCTAACTAAACATATTAGTTGGGTCCCTCACTCACCTAGTGGGTACAGTTCACACCCTGTGAACTGCTGCGGCTTTCTCCAGCCCAATGTCCCACAGCCTCCTGGCTGTTCAGAGCACTGTTCACACACAGCCTCAGATCAGTGTCCGTTGGGAATTCAGGCTCACCAGACCTCCTGACTGTGGCCCTGCGACCCTTCCAGGCGTCGCTGTGTCCCCCAATTCCGGGCTGTCGCTTAGCCCCGTGGCCCCTCAGCCAACTCAGCCGAGACCACTCACACAGAGCCTCTGTCTCCAAAGCTCTCTCCAGAGTGGGGCCCCACCCATGTCCAACAAGAGGATTAAATATCCTCCCTGGACATGGGCATTGTCCAAAATCCTGGACTGGAGCATGGGGAACAGGCACCCACCCAGCACATTACCTGTTCCCAGTAAAAGCCCGCCCTGGAACTGGCTGAGCCAGCTATACTAACACTAGTACTTGGGCTTTCACTCCCCCAAGGCCAGGCACCTTGGTGACACGCTCTCTCTGACGGCCTCCCTGGGGTTTCACTGCACACCCCAGTGTTCACATTGCCACATATCCCCCCTCTGTTCACACCTGTGGGGGTGAACACATGTACCGCCTGGTCGCTCGTGATAGGGCACCCGCATTATCTTGCCATCTTTAAGCTCAAGGGTCCCCCTGGAAGATGTGGCCAGCACCACAGGCTTCCCCTTATTCTGCCACAACCACGCCAGCAGAGCCCAGTTCGTCATAAACACGAAGCTTACTAACCTACCAGTCATCTTGTCCCATACTAGAGACACCTGGTCGCTACTAGCAACTACCACAGTTTTAGCGGACCTTGACCTGTCAGCCTCTTTTTGTCTCTTTGTTTTATCAACAGATAGCATCTTTCTTTTTCCTTTACTCCCCCAGGGGTTATGTCAGGTTTGGCTTCAGTTTCAGAATCTTCTGCTTCTTCAGTGGTACTCCCCACTTCAGCAGACTCTTTTCCAGTCTTTTCTTTGGAGTCTCCATTCACTTTATTAGCCGTCTTATCCTTCACGGACATGGCATCATATCCTTTCCTTCTTAACTCCTCCTCCTCTTTCTCATCAAGGTTGGAGGCACCGGGGATATCAGGACCTTCGCCAGACTCGTCGTCTTCTGGCAATCCCTGCAGAGGTTCACCCGGGACATGGTTCTCCTTTCGGGCAGGATTCAGGGAGCCAGCCCATCGGAGTAGACAGGACCCTCATACTGGTTGTCGGTCCCCTCGTATTTCTTCCCCAGCAGACTGCTAGCTTTCTGGAAGGCATTGACAGCAGAGGAATGTCTTTCATGACCAGGTCCTGGCCACACACTGTCACGAGTCTCTGGGTTTCTGCATCCACCTCAGCACCACCATCTGGTTCAGCAGATACATCTTCCATCTTCCTCTCTGCCTCGGCTGGCACCACAGCGCCACCACCTCCAGACCCATTCTTAACGGGTTCTGACTTCTTGGCATCTTTCAGAGGATCTTCCTCTTCAGGCATCTCATTGTCTTCCACCGGCTGCGCAGGAGCACGCTTAGGCTTCTCCAACTCATAGACTTCATCTTTTGAGCTCCTGAGACCTTCCATCTCTGCTCTGAGTTGCTTGTTCAGCCTCTCCAATTCATCTCGCTCCTTAAGCGCTTTTCAAGGAGCTCTAGCCAAGGAGAGGGCCATGGTCGTCTTCTTAGTTTTTCGGACCAGCTTGTTAGCAGCGCCCGCTCTTGGGCCTTCTGGTCCAGCTGCTCTTCACTCTGTTTCGGTGTAACAGCAGTTGTAGGAGTACCACCATTCTTTCTTAGACACTCTGTGGGATTTCCACCCAGGGACTCTTCAAATGCCCACTGTTGAGGTCTACTATAGACTTTTGTGTCTTTCTGGAGTCTTTTCCCCTCCCCAGGACACCAGGAGGTAGACCCTTCAGTTCACTCATCTTTTCTGGGGTCTCCTCTTTTGACCCTTCTGCAGCCTTCTTCGGTGACCCTGTGACGACAGCTTGTCCCTTCTCTATCGTATCTAGGGACCGTGTGGCGAGAGTGAGATCAGCCTCCGGTTTGCAGCTGTACTGTTCTGTCAGGTCATCTAAGACTGTCTGGATATGAGCTTCAGACACTAGGCTTACGTCACCCGACTGAACTCTTGTCTCGTCAGATATAACTGTCGTCTGGTTGCTACCAGTAACCACGTCAGTTTGGCAAGACCTCAACATGGCAGCCTCTCTCTCAGAGTTGCTGTCGGTCATAACACCTGCTTCATATATACTGCTCATGTCATTCTCATTTCCGTCCTCTAGGGGCACCGATGAGCTAATCCCCACCTGGGACATTTTATTAACCATAGAAACCTGTGGAGACTGCATATCCACTTCTAGTACGTGTGGTACACCCTCTAGGACTGCCCCATGTACTTGCACATTTTCACAGTGGTTTCCCTCAGTTGTGAGCTCTCAACATCAATTAGCATTTTATACCATCCACATTTTTACCAACAGGGAGCTTTTTCCCCAATCACAGCCTGCAAAGGAAAAGGACTGTCATCATCCTCATCCCTTCTTGCACATAGATCCACATTATCATTATATATTTCATCAAACTCTGCACCTTCACTTGGCACCGTGTCGGCACCATTGTTTCCAATGGTCATTTCACTTAAACCATTGCTTCCTATCTGCATTTCCCTTACACCTTCATTTAAAGGGACAGGTACAGGTTCTGTAGGAGCTTCATTACTTCCACAGAAGTGTCTCCATTGCCCCACATTACATCACGCATGAGCCTATTTCCAACATCAAGTCCATCAGTCTCTGTTCCAACCATGGTCTCACCCTCCGTGAGGACCCCTGGATAGTCCACAGGATTCACATAATTGTCCCGGACAGACATCATTCTACCTCTTACCCAGGCTAGCATGGGATCTCTGATTTTCGCCATCCCAAATCTAGCCTTGGTCACGGGCACTTTAAACAACATCTTGAGCTTCTCCCCTGCAGATTCCTGCGAGAGAGCAACCGCAACAGGCTTACCAGCCTGTTCAGACACAGCATTTTTCCCATAGTCACTCATTTTTGAGACATCTTCACGCCTGCAGCGCTTTATCACTCTCCAGCCCGGCAGGTAGCAACTGCCGCCGGCTCATTGTCACAGGGTCTGCCACAAAATTATCAACAGGAACAGTCTTACCGATTGTCGTCACTGACTCGGCACTCCCGGAAGATAAGGGTAGTCCAGAAATATCTCCAGCACGGTCATCACCCTTCTCCTCAATGCAGTAGTTGCCACGGGAGACGCCTTGGACTTGTCTCCTGTCTTTTTCTGGACGGACATTCCAGCCGCACCCCTTTAGGATTCTGTGCACAGTTGCAGGGAAAATAGGCACTCCTGAGAAACGCACTGCTCTCCACCTCTTTGTCTTCCCGACGGTTGCCCTTAGCAACGGCACATATTACCTCGAACAGTCCACTCAAGAGCCGCCTCTCCAAGTGCCGCACTCGGCTTTCTCACCAACCGATCAGTCTCCAGCACCAGCTGCTCCATTACACCCTCAGTGGTCTTGGTTTTCCGCCAAACCGGGCCACTTCTCACATATGGCATCACCTTTGGCATAAGCAGCTTCCGCCACACCTGACTATCTTTCACCCAGGACGCCATTTTGAGCAAAAAAATTTCCACAGGTCAGTTTTTTTCCTTTTTCCCCCTTTAAACCTTCGCACTGCTTGCACCACAGGGAAAAACAGTCCAGACAGCAGTTCTTTTGCAACCCAGCAAAGTGTCCAGGACCACACGAGCAGCACCTGCTCCACCGAACAAACAGGCTTCCCGGCCCTAAGCTCCAATACAGCAATCGCACAGTTTTTCCTCTGTCCTGTCGTTGCCCCAGCAACACTTTACCTTTATCCAGCAGGGACGACTTGCCCGCATCCGACACCAAATGTGGGGAGTTAGCTCTGGTCTCGAGGATCGTTCACAAAAACTTCCTTCCGGACAACGGATTTCCACGTCCAAACAGTGCGTTTATTATAGCAGAAACAACCCAACAGGTGCAAAACAATAAACACTGGCCCGGCTAGGCTCTAACTAAACATATTAGTTGGGTCCCTCACTCACCTAGTGGGTACAGTTCACACCCTGTGAACTGCTGCGGCTTTCTCCAGCCCAATGTCCCACAGCCTCCTGGCTGTTCAGAGCACTGTTCACACACAGCCTCAGATCAGTGTCCGTTGGGGAATTCAGGCTCACCAGACCTCCTGACTGTGGCCCTGCGACCCTTCCAGGCGTCGCTGTGTCCCCAATTCCGGGCTGTCGCTTAGCCCCGTGGCCCCTCAGCCAACTCAGCCGAGACCACTCACACAGAGCCTCTGTCTCCAAAGCTCTCTCCAGAGTGGGGCCCCACCCATGTCCAACAAGAGGATTAAATATCCTCCCTGGACATGGGCATTGTCCAAAATCCTGGACTGGAGCATGGGGAACAGGCACCCACCCAGCACATTACCTGTTCCCAGTAAAAGCCCGCCCTGGAACTGGCTGAGCCAGCTATACTAACACTAGTACTTGGGCTTTCACTCCCCCAAGGCCAGGCACCTTGGTGACACGCTCTCTCTGACGGCCTCCTGGGGTTTCACTGCACACCCCAGTGTTCACATTGCCACAATATATATACACAGTTCACTTCTGCAGCTATATGTGGTGAAAGCGTTTAGTGGCCTATTTCAGTACAAAAGAGAAATGTATTCGCAGTTCACTTTTGCAGTTATTTGCTCTAAAATTGTTTACTGGCCTATTTCAGTACAAAAGATAATTATTTAGGCGCTTTTAGAGTGTTTAAATTTCACATTTATTTTGTTCAGCTAACAGTATGTCAGACAGAGAAGTGCCAGGCCCTGCACAGGGGAGTGGCAGAGGCCTAAATGTTTCTGGCACAGGCACAGGTCGCAGAGTAAGGTAGCGTGGTAGCAGTAGTCGCAGCAAGAGGCCTGAGCTCCCGGTGTCATCGAGCGGTCGTGTCTTGAACAGCAACCCAGCGGTTATTGATTAGTTAACTCGGTCATCCACTTCATCCCAAGTAACATCAGACACCCCCAGTCAACAGTCAGTGGGTTCATCAGACACAACCCTTAGTTGGCATAGTCTGGGAGGAGACCCTGTGCCCTCACCTGTCCTCAACCTGCCTCTGTCCTTTTCTGTTCCCTCAGCCAGAGAAGTTATGTATGCTCCACTATACAGCGAGGACGAGCTACTAGGAGGACAGTCAGCAGCTACTGCCCAGCCAAGATCTGGAGGAGACATCTGCCGCTTCCTCTGCTAGCCGGGCAAGTAGTGATGAGGAGAGTGGCGTGGGAGGTGGTGTTGCGACCGGTCAGACTCCTGACCCAGAGACCGTTGAGGAGGACATCAGTGACGTGCAGACAGTACTCGATGATGACAAAGCCAATCGCACGTGAGAGCCGGGTGAAGAAGGGGCTTCGCCATCATTGGAGTGGGTGGCAGCTTGACTGTGAAGCAGTGGCTGAGCCAGCAAGTCGCTAGCGTGGCCGGGGGCAGCAATGGAGGTCGAGAGCCAAACTGGCACAGGGTAGACCACCCGCTTTGCAGCAGTCTACCTGACCGGAAAGGAGTGCTGCACAGGTTCACAAAAGCAGCGGTTGTAGCAGTCAGCCAGTGCATAGTGTTAGGGGTAAAATGGCAGTTTTTGTGAATTCGTCGGAGGAGGTCAACATGACTATATGTAGTATATGTGGGCAGAAGGTTAAGCGTGGCTAGATGCCAATGTTGACACCACGGCCCGGTGTCAACATATACAGCTTCACAATGAAGTGGCCTGGGAGAACTGTGGCCAGGCTGCCGCAGCAACCGCTACATCACCCAGTGGCACACCGCACCCAGTTTCAGGCAGACAAGGCTCCACCACCTCAGCCGAAGGGAGATATCTGTCGCTCCCGTCGTCTGCTGTTCCTGATGCTCCTGCTCCTCCTCCTCCTTGTCAGTCATTCCATCAGCAATCAATCACCGAAGCGATTGCCAAGAGACAATGGTATGCGTGCATGCATCCAACGGCGCAGAACCTGAAAGTGCTCCTGTCCAAGTTGCTGGTGCTTCAGTCCCTCCCATTCCAAGTGGTGGACTCTGCACCTTTCAGAGAACTGATGGCTTGTGCCGAGCTTAGGTAGAGAGTCCCAAGCCGTCATTTCTTTTCCGAAAGCGGCAGTACCAGCCATGCACAAACATGTAGAACAGAAGGTGGACCAGTCCTTGAGCCTGTCGGTGTCTGCCTAAGTGCATGGCAGCCAACGCTTGGAGCTTTAACTACGGTCAGGGACAATACATGTCCTTTACGGCCCACTGGGTGAATATCTTCCTGCACTGCCACACCAGAAACTTGGCCAGGTGACGCTGCTTGTGCCTCCATATTCTCACGCTTTTTCTCCAGCGACAATGTCAGCCTCTGCCTCTTCTTGCACCTTCTTTCACCCACCTTTGTCAGCAGGTACTGGTATTGCTACCCACCACCCCACTCTGTCATTGGGTCACTTTGTGGTCTCCTGCTGCTGCCATTTCCAAACTATGTCACCTTGCCACTCTGTGGTATCCTCCTAAAGCTTCTGCTGTCGCCACCTCAGACTCGGTCATTGTGCCACTCTGTGGTCTCCTCATGTTGCCGCCACCTCCAGACTCGGTCATTGTTCCACTCTGTGGTCTCCTCATGCTGCCCCCACCTCCAAACTTGGTCATTGTTACACTTTGTGGTCTCCTCATGCTGCCACCACCTCCAGACTCGGTCATTTGCCACTCTGTTGCCTCCTGATTCTGCTGCAACCTCCACACTCTGTTATTGGGACCCTCTGTGGTCTCCTCATGCTGCTTTCACCACCTCCACACTTGGTCTTTGTGCCGCTCTGTGGTCTCCTCCTGCTGCCGCCACATCCAGACTCTGACATTGTGCCACTCGTTGGCCTCCTTATACTGCTTCCACCTCGTCACTATGTCATAGGTCCACACTGTGGACTTCTCATGCTATTCCCACCCTCCTCACTACATGACTGGTCCACTATTTTGGTTTTCGATCTGGCTGACCTCATCATTTATTTGACCTTTCTTCTGATCTGTCAGGAGCAAGGAAAAATTAGATACACAACGGATCCTGCTTGTGTAGCAGCTGTAAGTTCTGTATGGTCCCATCAGAATTGGCTTATGATTTGTAGACAAAAGCAGGAGTGGGTAGAAAACACAGAAGACTTGCAAATATTCCATTCATGTGTTATCTCTGTTTTAGATCCACTCCTGTTTTTTTTTTTATTAGCAATACTGATGGATTATTGAGCAAATGCTGACTGAGTGAAGGCTTATGCTCCACTGACAGGATCCGTTTTTGTGGGTTATTGTTCTGACGGATCAGAGGAAGGGCAAATTAATCAGTGACTAGTGTTGGGCGAACAGTTCGAGCATAGTTCGGGTTGGTACCGAATTTTGGGGTGTTCGGGACACGGATCCGGACGCAAATCTGGTGTTCCAGCTGTTGCAGGCCAAGTGTTAATTTGTCCGTAAAAGGGTATATTTTGTTCTGGGGTGAAATTCAATTGCCAATATAGCAATACCCTGAATCTGGTGTTCCAGCTGTTGCAGGCCAAGTTTTAAACTGTCCGTAAAAGGGTATATTTTGTTCTGGGGTTAAATTAAATTTCCAATATAGCAATACCCTGAATCTGGTGTTCCAGCTGTTGCAGGCCAAGTGTTAATCTGTCTGTAAAAGAGTATATTTTGTTCTGGGGTGAAATTCAATTGCTAAAATAGCAATACCCTGAATCTGGTGTCCTAGCACTGGCTGGCAAAGTATAATAGTGTCCGCCAAAAATATATTTTGTTCTGGGGTGAAATTGACTTGCCAAAATAGCAATACCCTGAATCTGGTGTTCCAGCTTTTGCAGGCCAAGTGATAATCTGTCTGTAAAGGGTATATTACACTCAAGGTGTATATACAAGTGCTGAGAGGGTTATGCTCAATAACTTCACACGCTACCATGCATCTCCCATTGTATTTCAGTCCGCTAAAGGGTATATTACACAAAGTGTTAAAATACAATTGCTGAAGGCATAATCCTACATATTTTTCTACACGCTACTGTGCATCTCCAAGTGTAAATCTGTCCATAAAAGGATACCTTTCATACAGGGCCTAAATACTAGCCCTACAGTTGATATTCCCCTAAATCAGTGGTTACTGCTGTGTCTGGATTAGTGTAATACACTACATAAATAGACAGATAGTGTTAGGTGCCTGTAAAAAAAGCCTGAATTTGAAATCAATACATTGGGCCAAATATTTTTTTCTTATTGTGGTGCTTGGTGAATGGTAACAATGAGGAAAACATCTAGTAAGGGACGCGGACGCGGTCGTGGTGGTGTTAGTGTACCCTCTGGTGCTGGGAGAGGGCGTGGCCATTCTGCCACAGCCACACGTCCTAGTGAACCAACTACCTCAGGTTCCAGTATCGCCAGAATTTACAGCGATATTTGGTGGGGCCCAATGCCGTTCTAAGGATGGTAAGGCCTGAGCAGGTACAGGCACTAGTCAATTGGGTGGCCGACAGTGGACCCAGCACGTTCACAACATTATCTCCCACCCAGTCTTCTGCAGAAAGCACACAGCTGGCTCCTGAAAATCGAGGCCCATCAGTCTGTCACATCACCCCCATGCATATCAGGGAAACTGTCTGAGCCTCAAGTTATGCAGCAGTCTCTTATGCTGTTTGAAGACTCTGCTGGCAGAGTTTCCCAAGGGAATCCACTTAGCCCTTCCCCAGTGGTGGAAGACATAGAATGCACTGATGCACAACCACTGATGTTTCCTGATGATGAGGACATGGGAATACCACCTCATCGGAGACCGCACGTCTCTGATGATGACGAAACACAGGTGCCAACTGCTGCGTCTTTCTGCAGTGTGCAGACCGAACAGCAGGTCAGGGAGGAAGACTGTGTGGAAGACGATGCAGGGGACGATGAGGTCCTAGACCCACATGAAATGAAGGTCGTGCCACTGACTTTCATAGTTCAGAGGAAGAGGCAGTGTTGAGACCGAGCAAAGAGGGAGCAGGGGGCAAAAGCAGAACAGCCGCCGCCAAGAGAGTTCATCTGCTACTGGCTACCGCCACCAGGGACCGAGCACCCCAAAGGCAGCTTCAAGGAGTTCCCTGGCATTGCACTTCTTTAAACAATGTGCTGACGACAAGACCCGAGTGGTTTGCACGCTGTGCCATCAGAGCCTGAAGCGAGGCATTAACGTACTGAACCTTAGCACAACCTGCATGACCAGGCATCTACATGCAAAGCATGACCTGCAGTGGAGTAAACACCTTAAAAGCAAGGAACTCACTCTGGCTCCCCTGCTCCCTCTTCTGATGCTGCTTCGGCCTCTTCCTCTGCCTCGGGAGGAACGTTGGCACCTGCTGCCCACCAAACAGAGGATGTGCCACCGACACCACCACCTGCATCACCAAGCATCTCCACCATGTCACACGGCAGCGTTTAGCTCTCCATCTCACAAACCTTGGAAAGAAAGCGTAAATTCCCACGTAGCCACCCTCGAGCCCTGGGCCTGAATGCCAGCATTTCTAAACTACTGGCCTTTGAAATGCTGTCATTCAGGCTGGTAGACACTGAACAGCTTCAAACAGCTGATGTCCATGGCTGTCCCACAGTATGTTGTTCCCAGCCGCCACTACTTCTCCAAGACAGCCGTGCCTTCCCTGCACAACCAATCCAATAAAATCAAGTGTGCACTGCGCAACGCCATCTGTGGCAAGGTCCACCTAACCACAGATACGTGGACCAGTAAGCACCGCTTAGGGACGCTATATCTCCCTAACTGCACACTGGGTAAATGTAGTGGCGGCTGGGCCCCAGGCTAAAAGTTCCTTGGCGCACGTCCTTCCGCCGCCAAGGATCGCAGGGTATCATTCTTTGCTTCCTGCAGCCTCCTTTTCCTACTCAGCTACCTCCTCCTCTGCTTCCATCAGCTCATCCAGTCAGCCACACACCTTCACCACCAAGTTCAGCACAGCCCGGGGTAAGCGTCAGCAGGCCATTCTGAAACTCATATGTTTGGGGGACAGGCCCCACACCGTGCAGGAGTTGTGGTGGGGTATTGACCAACAGACCTACGAGTGGTTTCTGCCGGTGGGCCTCAAGCCGGCCTGGTGGTGTGCGATAATGGGCGAAATCTCGTCGCAGCTCTGGGACTAGCCGCTTTGATGCACATCCCTTGCCTGGTACATGTGCTGAATTTGGTGATGCAGAAGTTCATTCACAACTACCCCGACATGTCAGAGCGGCATAAAGTGCGGGCCGTCTGTGTGCGCTTCCGGCGTTCACATCCTGCCCCTGCTCGCCTGTCTGCGCTACAGCGTAACTTTGGCCATCCCGCTAACCGCCTCATATGCGACGTGCCCACAAGGTGGAACTCCACCTTGCACATGCTGGAGAGACTGTGCGAGCAGCAGCAGACCATAGTGGAGTTTCAGCTGCAGCACGCGCGCGTCGGTCGCACTGCAAAACAGCACCACTTTACCACCAATGATTAGGTCTCCATGCGAGACCCGTGTGCCCTGTTGCACTGTTTCGAGTACTCCACCAACATGGCCAGTGGCGATGACACCGTTATCAGCGTTACAATACCACTTCTATGTCTCCTTGAGAAAACCCTTAGGGCGATGATGGAAGAGGAGGTGGCCCAGGAGGAGGAGGAGTAGGAGGATAAGGGGTCATTTTAGGACTTTCAGGCCAGTCTGTTAGAAGTGGCTCAGAGGAGGCTTTTGCAACTGCAGAGGCCAGGTACAAATGTGGCCAGCCAGGGCCCACTACTGGAGGATGAGGAGGATGAGGAGGAGGTGGAGGAGGATGAGGATGAAGCAGGTTCAAAGCGGGGTGGCAACCAACACAGCTCAGGCCCATCACTGGTGCGTGGCTGTGGGGATATGGAGGATGATACGCCTCCCACAAAGGACATTTTGTCCTTACCTCTGGGGAGCCTGACACACATGAAGGACTGCATGCTGCAGTGCCTGCGCAAAGACAGCAGAGTTGCCCACATTTTAACGTCTGCTGGATCCCCGGTACAAAGACAATGTGCCCACCTTACTTCCTGCACTGGAGCGTGATGGGAAGATGCTGCGAGTACAAGCGCACGCTGGTAGACGCGCTCCTGAGAGCATTCCCAAATGTCACAGGGAACAGATGGAAGCCCAAGGCGAAGGCAGCGGAGGAGCAAGAGGTCATCAACGCAGCTGTGTCACGGCCAGCTCCTCTGAGGGCAGGGTTAGCATGGCAGAAATGTGGAAAAGTTTTGTCTCCACGCCACAGCTAACTGCACCACCACCTAATAAGGAACGTGTTAGCAGGAGGCAGCATTTCACTAACATGGTTGAACAGTACAAGTGCACACCCCTCCATGTACTGACTGATGGTTCGGCCCCATTCAACTTCTGGGTCTCCAAATTGTCCACGTGGCCAGAGTTAGCATTTTATGCCTTGGAGGTGCTGGACCGCCCGGCGGCCAGCGTTTTGTCTGAGACGTGTATTCAGCATGACAGGGGAGTCATTACTGACAAACGCAGCCGCCTGTCCACAGCCAACGTGGACAAGCTGACGGTCATAAAAATGAACCAGGCATGGATCCCACAGGTCCTGGCCCTCCCTTGTGCAGAATAGACATTTATAACTGCCTCCCCTCAACCATGTATTCTTGTACTCCGGGGCACTTCTTTATTGAATCCTCATTTTTTTAACTTTACAATGATCTGGCGGTGCAACCCAAATTAATGAACCTCTCCTCAATCTAGGCGTCGGGGCCTAAATAACTGAAAGTGGCCTGTTACAATAGTGGGTGACATAAAGCCTGAACCTCTGCCATGCGACCTCTCTCCTCTGTCTGGGTGCTGGGACCTAAATAACTGAAAGTGGCCTTCTCCAGTGGTGGGTGATATGACGCCTTATTCCTTGCTGTGGGACCTCTCTCCTCTGTCTTGGTGCTGGGCCTAAATAACTGAAAGTGGCCTTCTCCAGTGGTGGGTGATATGACACTTTATTCCTTGCTGTGGGACCTCTCTCCTCTGTCTGGGTGCTGGGGCCTAAATAAATGAAAGTGGCCTTCTCCAGTGGTGGGTGATATGACGCCTTATTCCTTGCTGTGGGACCTCTCTCCTCTGTCTGGGTGCTGGGGCCAAAATAAATGAAAGTGGCCTTCTCCAGGGGTGGGTGATATGAAGCCTTATTCCTTGCTGTGGGACCTCTCTCTCTGTCTGGGTGCTGGGGCCTTAATAACTGAAATTGGCCTTCTCCAGTGGTGGGTTATATGAAGCATGATTCTCTTCTGTGGGACCTCACTCCTCTGTCTGGGTGCTGGGGCCTAAATAACTGAACGTGGCCTTCTCCAGTGGTGGGTGTTATGACACCTTATTCCTTGCTGTGGGAACTCTCTCCTCTGTCTGGGGCCGAAATAATTGAAAGTGGCATTCTCCAGTGGTGGGTGATATGACAAATTATTCCTTGCTTTCAGACCTCTCTCCTCTGTCTGTGTGCTGGGGCTTAAATAACTGAAAGTGGCCTTCTCCAGTGGAGGGTGATATCACGCCTTATTCCTTGCTGTGGGAACTCTCTCCTCTGTCTGGGGCCGAAAATAATTGAAAGTGGCCTTCTCCAGTGGTGGGTGATATGACAAATTATTCCTTGCTTTCGGACCTCTCTCCTCTGTCTGGGTGCTGGGGCCTAAATAACTGAAAGTGGCCTTCTCCAGTGGTGGGTGATATGACGCATAATTCCTTGATGTGGGACCTCTCTCCTCTGTCTGGGTGCTGGGACCTTTATAACTGAAAGTGGCCTTCTCCAGTGGTGGGTGTTAAGATGCATGATTCTATGCTGTGGGACCTCTTTCCTTTGTCTGTGTGCTGGATCCTAAATAACTGAAAGTGGCCTTCTCCAGTGGTGGGTGATATGACGCCTTATTCCTTGCTGTGGGACCTATCTCCTCTTTCTGGGGCCGAAATAACTAAAAATGGCCTTCTCCAGTGGTGGGTGATATGACACCTTATTCCTTGCTTTGGGACCTCTCTCTCCTGTCTGGCTGCTGGGGCCTAAATAACTGAAAGTGGCCTTCTCCAGTGGTGGGTGATATGACACCTTATTCCTTGCTGGGGACCTCTCTCCTCTTTCTGGGGCCGAAATAATTGAAAGTGGCCTTCTCCAGTGGTGGGTGATATGACACCTTATTCCTTGCTGTGGGACCTCTCTCTTCTGTCTAGGTGCTGGGGCCAAAATAAATGAAAGTGGCCTTCTCCAGTGGTGGGTGATATGACGCATGATTCTCTGCTGTGGGACCTCTCTCCTCTGTCTGGGTGCTGGGTCCTAAATAACTGAAAGTGGCCTTCTCCAGTGGTGGGTGATATGATGCCTTATTCCTTGCTGTGGGACCTCTCTCCTCTGTCTGGGTGCTGGGGCCTAAATAAATGAAAGTTTCCTTCTCAAGTGGTGGGTGATATGACGCATGATTCTCTGCTGTGGGACCTCTCTCCTCTGTCTGGGTGCTGGGGCCTAAATAACTGAAAGTGGCCTTCTCCAGTGGTCGGTGATATGACGCCCTATTCCTTTCTGTAGGCCCTCTCTCATCTGTCTGGGTGCTGGGGCCTAAATAAATGAAAGTGGCCTTCTCCAGTGGTGGGTGATATGACGCATGATTCTCTGCTGTGGGACCTCTCTCCTCTGTCTTGGTGCTGGGGCCTAAATATCTGAAAGTGGCCTTCTCCAGTGGTGGGTGATATGATGCCTGATTCCTGGCTTTGGGACCTCTCTCCTCTGTCTGGGTGCTCGGGCCTAAACAATTGAAAGTGGTCTTCTCCATTGCTGGGTGATATAACGCCTTATTCCTTGCTGTGGGATCTCTATCCTCTATCTAAATGCTGGGTCCTAAATAACTGAAAGTGGCCTTCTCCAGTGGTGGGTGATATGACGCCCTATTCCTTGCTGTAGGCCCTTTCTCCTCTGTCTGTGTGCTGGTTCCTAATTAAATGAAAGTGGCCTTCTCCAGTGGTGGGTGATATGACGCATTATTCTCTGCTGTGGGACCTCTCTCCTCTGTCTGGGTGCTGGGGCCTAAATAACTGAAAGTGGCCTTCTCCAGTGGTGGGTGATATGACCCCTTATTCCTTGCTGTAGGACCTCTCTCCTCTGTCTTGGTGCTGGGTCCAAAATAATTGAAAGTGGCCCTCTCTAGTGGTGGGTGATATGACGCATGATTCCTTGCTGTGGGACCTCTCTCCTCTGTCTGGGTGCTGGGGCTTAAATAACTGAAAGTGGCCTTCTCCAGAGGTGGGTGATATGACGCCTTATTCCTTGCTGTGGGACCTCTCTCCTCTGTCTGGGTGCTGTGCCTAAATAACTGAAAGTGGCCTTCTCCAGTGATGGGTCATATGACGCCTTATTCTTTGCTGTGGGACCTATCTCCTCTGTCTGGGTGCTGGGGCCTAAATAACTGAAAGTGGCCTTCTCCAGTGGTGGGTGATATGACGCCTTATTCCTTGCTGTGGGACCTCTCTCCTTTGTCTGGGTGCTGGGACCTTTATAACTGAAAGTGGCCTTCTCCAGTGGTGGGTGATAAGATGCATGATTCTCTGCTGTGGGACCTCTTTCCTTTGTCTGTGTGCTGGATCCTAAATAACTGAAAGTGGCCTTCTCCAGTGGTGGGTGATATGACGCATGATTCTCTGCTGTGGGACCTCTCTCCTCTGTCTTGGTGCTGGGGCCTAAATATTTGAAAGTGGCCTTCTCCAGTGGTGGGTGATATGATGCCTGATTCCTGGGTTTGGGACCTCTCTCCTCTGTCTGGGTGCTCGGGCCTAAACAATTGAAAGTGGTCTTCTCCAGTGCTGGGTGATATAACGCCTTATTCCTTGCTGTGGGATCTCTATCCTCTATCTAAATGCTGGGGCCTAAATAACTGAAAGTGGCCTTCTCCAGTGGTGGGTGATATGACGCCCTATTCCTTGCTGTAGGCCCTTTCTCCTCTGTCTGTGTGCTGGTTCCTAATTAAATGAAAGTGGCCTTCTCCAGTGGTGGGTGATATGAGCGCATTATTCTCTGCTGTGGGACCTCTCTCCTCTGTCTGGGTGCTGGGGCCTAAATAACTGAAAGTGGCCTTCTCCAGAGGTGGGTGATATGACGCCTTATTCCTTGCTGTGGGACCTCTCTCCTCTGTCTGGGTGCTGTGCCTAAATAACTGAAAGTGGCCTTCTCCAGTGATGGGTCATATGACGCCTTATTCTTTGCTGTGGGACCTATCTCCTCTGTCTGGGTGCTGGGGCCTAAATAACTGAAAGTGGCCTTCTCCAGTGGTGGGTGATATGACGCCTTATTCCTTGCTGTGGGACCTCTCTCCTTTGGGTGCTGGGACCTTTATAACTGAAAGTGGCCTTCTCCAGTGGTGGGTGATAAGATGCATGATTCTCTGCTGTGGGACATCTTTCCTTTGTCTGTGTGCTGGATCCTAAATAACTGAAAGTGGCCTTCTCCAGTGGTGGGTGATATGACACCTTATTCCTTGCTGTGGGACCTCTCTCCTCTTTCTGGGGCCGAAATAACTGAAAGTGGCCTTCTCCCAGTGGTGGGTGATATGACACCTTATTCCTTGCTTTGGGACCTCCTCTCCTGTCTGGGTGCTGGGGCCTAAATAACTGAAAGTGGCCTTCTCCAGTGGTGGGTGATATGACTCATTATTCTCTTCTGTGGGACCTCTCTCCTCTGTCTGGGGTCTGGGGCCTAAATAACTGAAAGTGGCCTTCTCCAGTGGTGGGTGATATGACGCCTTATTCCTTGCTGGGGACCTCTCTCCTCTTTCTGGGGCCGAAATAACTGAAAGTGGCCTTCTCAGTGGTGGGTGATATGACGCCTTATTCCTTGCTGTGAGACCTCTCTCTTCTGTCTGGGTTCTGAGGCCTAAATAAATGAAAGTGGCCTTCTCCAGTGGTGGGTGATATGACGCATGATTCTCTGCTGTGGGACCTCTCTCCTCTGTCTGGGTGCTGGGTCCTAAATAACTGAAAGTGGCCTTCTCCAGTGGTGGGTGATATGACGCCTTATTCCTTGCTGTGGGACCTCTCTCCTCTGTCTGGGTGCTGTGGCCTAAATAAATGAAAGTTTCCTTCTCAAGTGGTGGGTGATATGACGCATGATTCTCTGCTGTGGGACCTCTCTCCTCTGTCTGGGTGCTGGGGCCTAAATAACTGAAAGTGGCCTTCTCCAGTGGTGGTTAATAAGATGCATGATTCTTTGCTGTGTGACCTCTTTCCTTTGTCTGTGTGCTGGATCCTGAATAACTGAAAGTGGCCTTCTCCAGTGGTGGGTATTATGGCGCATGATTCTCTTCTGTGGGACCTCTCTCCTCTGTCTGGGTGCTGGGGCCTAAATTGCTGAAAGTGGCCTTCTCCAGTGGTGGGTGATATGACGCATGATTCCTTGCTGTGGGACCTCTCTCTCCTGTCTGGTTGCTGGGGCCTAAATAAATGAAAGTGGCCTTCTCCAGTGGTGGGTGATACGACGCATGATTCTCTGCTGTGGGACCTCTCTCCTCTGTCTTGGTGCTGGGGCCTAAATAACTGAAAGTGGCCTTCTCCAGTGGTGGGTGATATGATGCCTGATTCCTGGCTTTGGGACCTCTCTCCTCTGTCTGGGTGCTGGGGCCTAAATAGCTGAAACTGGCCTTCTCCAGTGGTCGGTCATATGATGCCTTATTTCTTGCTGTGGGACCTCTCTCCTCTGTCTGTGTGCTGGGGCCTAAATAACTGAAAGTGGCCTTCTCCAGTGGTGGGTGATACGACGCATGATTCTCTGCTGTGGGACATCTCTCCTCTGTCTTGGTGCTGGGGCCTAAATAACTGAAAGTGGCCTTCTCCAGTGGTGGGTAATATGATGCCTGATTCCTGGCTTTGGGACCTCTCTCCTCTGTCTGGGTGCTGGGGCCTAAATAACTGAAAGTGGCCTTCTCCAGTGGTGGGTAATATGATGCCTGATTCCTGGCTTTGGGACCTCTCTCCTCTGTCTGGGTGCTGGGGCCTAAATAGCTGAAACTGGCCTTCTCCAGTGGTCGGTCATATGACGCCCTATTCCTTGCTGTAGGCCCTCTCTCCTCTGTCTGCGGTGCTGGGGCCTAAATAAATGAAAGTGGCCTTCTCCAGTGGTGGGTGATACGACGCATGATTCTCTGCTGTGGGACCTCTCTCCTATGTCTTGGTGCTGGGGCCTAAATAACTGAAAGTGGCCTTCTCCAGTGGTGGGTGATATAATGCCTGATTCCTGGCTTTGGGACCTCTCTCCTCTGTCTGGGTGCTGGGGCCTAAATAGCTGAAACTGGCCTTCTCCAGTGGTCGGTCATATGTACCACCACAACATAAGGAGAAAATGTTATCACTTCAGTGTAGATAAAGAAAAACATTGTTTTGAGAGAAATGAAATCATGTAATTGGAATAATGAAATGATCCTACATAATAGACTATATTTATGTAACTGTACTCAGTTATTAGGTTTTATTGCATCATTAAGCACAACTGTGTATCTTTATGTAGTCTATAGGTTTGGTTTGCTTTCTTTTTTGTTTAAAGGGGATAGCCACTTTCTGACTACTGTGTATCAATGTGTAAGATCACTGTATGGCAATTACTAATATTTTTATTAATGTTCTGTGCTATTAATAAGCCATGTTCCCTTGATGGACAAATAATCTGTATTGCCTACACCGAGGTCCTGTCCATAAGATGACAGCTGGTGGAGGGTCTGCACTCCTTGATTCTAACACTTCACACTGCACCTGCACTAAACTTCCAACAATGAAAGTATAGTTGGCAGCTGTAGTGTATGTGAATTGAGGAGAGTGTGTAGTGGAGGCTGAATGATTTGGCTGAGGACATGACCCTCCATCAGCGAAAAATAATATAGATAAGACCTCCATGCAGACAGCAGAAAATATATGTCCAGCAGGGAACATATAGTAACTCAAGAGTTATAAAAATGGTGCAGAACATCAAGAAAGGCTATATTATTAAATGCCAGATAGTCATCTTACATACACATTGGTTAGCGGTAGCAAATAGTGAACAACCAATTTTAGGTACAGCACTATTTTCTTTGTGCTTACCCTTTCAGCTACCAACTACCCTGTTGCAAAATGTGTAACAAGACCCCTTAACAAGGATGTATTTTCAAAGTAAATATAACATCTTAGCATGATGCCCTATGTAAGGTGATCATGATACTGCCAGATGACACACAAAAATTCTGTGCTGCTACTAGGATTACTGAAAGAATTGTGTGCCATATAAGCTAAATGTACTAATACTGTCTAAAATTTTGACAGTGTAAACTTGGAGTCCAAAGTCTAAAGATGTACCAGATGTATTAAAGTGTATGATGCTGGATGATAAACCTGGTCCACCTTTAGGGTGGGTTCACACATGGCAGATAGAGATAAGGGAATCAAAGCTATCAAAGTGAAATTCGATCTGAATTCCGGGAACAATTTGATTCGCAACTAATGCGATTTCCTTGCGCTCTGTGGTAACGAATCACAATTTTTATAAAATGGAGACTACAATGGCGGCTACCCGTGTGGAGCACATGGGGCAAGGA
This sequence comes from Bufotes viridis, assembly GCA_033119425.1. Taxonomy (NCBI): domain Eukaryota; kingdom Metazoa; phylum Chordata; class Amphibia; order Anura; family Bufonidae; genus Bufotes; species Bufotes viridis. Next base: position 347,747,099 of record CM065590.1, read on the forward strand.
ACTCTGGGAAGGTGAGATCACCCATAATGCCATGCATGCAGCCAGCCGGCCTTGTGATGTCACAGCCTATAAATACCCCAGCCATCTTGGATTCTGCAATTTTCCAGCGTTCTGAGTGCAGGGAGAGATGTTGCAGGCGCTAGGGAGAGTATAGGAAAAATCTCATTGCATTGTGAAAAAAAAGCAATTTATAAGTGCAGGAAAGTATACGGAGGAATCCTTTCACAGCATAATGCAGGGAATGACTTCAGAATAGGCGCTAGGGACAGTGATAGGGAAAACTTCATTGTGAAAAAAAGTGATTTATAAGTGCAGGGAAAGATTATTTGGGGATCCAAATAGCCATTATACAACCGTCATTCCAGCAATTTGTTCTTGGGGTACAAGTGCAATGTTGAAAAACCTTTAGTGAGCTTATATCTGTGGAAAAAGATAAAATAAATAAATATATATATATAGTAACATAGTATATTATATTAGGCTGAAAAAAGACATTTGTCCATCCAGTTCGACCTGTTTCCCTGCAAGTTGATCCAGAAGGAAGGCAAAAAAACCTGTGAGGTAGAGCCAATTTTCCCCACTTAGGGGAAAAAAATCCCTTCCCGACTCCAATCAGGCAGTCAGAATAACTCCCTGGATCAACGACCTATCTCTAGAAGCTATAGCCTGAAATATTATTACACTCCAGAAATACATCCAGGCCCCTCTTGAATTCCTTTATTGTAATCACCATCACCACCTCCTCAGGCAGAGGTTCCATAGTCTCACTGCTCTACCGTGAAGAACCCTTTTCTATGTTTGTGTACAAACCTTCTTTCCTCTAGACGCAGAGGATGTCCCTCGTCACAGTCACAGTCCTGGGGATAAATAGATGATGGGAGAGATCTCTGTACTGACCCTGACATATTTATACATAGTTATTAGATCTCCCCTCAGTCAGATCTTTTTTTCTAAAGTGAATAACCCTAATTTTGATACCCTTTCAGGGTACTGTAGTTGCCCATTCCAGTTATTACTTTAGTTGCCCTCCTCTGAACCCTCTCTGAGCTCTGCTATGTCTGCCTTGTTCACAGGAGCCCAGAACTGTACACAGTACTCCATGTGTGGTCTGACTAGTGATTTATAAAGTGGTAAGACTATATTTTCATCACGGGCATCTATGCCCCTTTGATGCAACCCATTATCTTATTGGCCTTAGCAGCACCTGCCTGACACTGGTTTTTACAGCTTAGTTTGTTATTTATTAAAATTCCTAGATCCTTTTCCATGTCAGTGTTGCTGAGTGTTTACCATTTAGTATGTACGGGTGACTTGCATTATTCCTTCCCATGTGCATAACTTTACATTTGTCAGTGTTAAACCTCATCTGCCATTTCTCTGCCCCAAGCCCCCAATCTATCCAGATCCCTCTGTAGCAGAAAACTGTCCTCTTCAGTGTTAATTACTTTACACAGTTTAGTGTCATCTGCAAAAATTGATATTTTACTGTGCAAGCCTTCTACAAGATCATTAATAAATATATTGAAGAGAATAGGGCCCAATACTGACCCCTGAGGTACCCCACTAGTTACAGTGACCCAATCTGAGTGTGTACCGTTAATAACCACTCTCTGTTTTCTATTACTGAGCCAGTTACTTACCCACATACAGATATTTTCTCCTAGTCCAAGTGTTCTCATTTTTATATACTAACCTTTGTGTGGTACAGTGTCAAAAGCTTTGGAGGGTCCAGATATATGGCATCCACTGATTCACCCGGTCAAGTCTAGAACTTACCTCCTCATAGAAACTGATTAAATTAGTTTGACATGACCGATCCCTATATATATTGTGGGAGTTAGCTCTGGTCTCGAGGATCGTTCACAAAAACTTCCTTCCGGACAACGGATTTCACGTCCAAACAGTGCGTTTATTATAGCAGAAACAACACAACAGGTGCAAAACAATAAACACTGGCCCGGCTAGGCTCTAACTAAACATATTAGTTGGGTCCCTCACTCACCTAGTGGGTACAGTTCACACCCTGTGAACTGCTGCGGCTTTCTCCAGCCCAATGTCCCACAGCCTCCTGGCTGTTCAGAGCACTGTTCACACACAGCCTCAGATCAGTGTCCGTTGGGGAATTCAGGCTCACCAGACCTCCTGACTGTGGCCCTGCGACCCTTCCAGGCGTCGCTGTGTCCCCCAATTCCGGGCTGTCGCTTAGCCCCGTGGCCCCTCAGCCAACTCAGCCGAGACCACTCACACAGAGCCTCTGTCTCCAAAGCTCTCTCCAGAGTGGGGCCCCACCCATGTCCAACAAGAGGATTAAATATCCTCCCTGGACATGGGCATTGTCCAAAATCCTGGACTGGAGCATGGGGAACAGGCACCCACCCAGCACATTACCTGTTCCCAGTAAAAGCCCGCCCTGGAACTGGCTGAGCCAGCTATACTAACACTAGTACTTGGGCTTTCACTCCCCCAAGGCCAGGCACCTTGGTGACACGCTCTCTCTGACGGCCTCCCTGGGGTTTCACTGCACACCCCAGTGTTCACATTGCCACATATCCCCCCTCTGTTCACACCTGTGGGGGTGAACACATGTACCGCCTGGTCGCTCGTGATAGGGCACCCGCATTATCTTGCCATCTTTAAGCTCAAGGGTCCCCCTGGAAGATGTGGCCAGCACCACAGGCTTCCCCTTATTCTGCCACAACCACGCCAGCAGAGCCCAGTTCGTCATAAACACGAAGCTTACTAACCTACCAGTCATCTTGTCCCATACTAGAGACACCTGGTCGCTACTAGCAACTACCACAGTTTTAGCGGACCTTGACCTGTCAGCCTCTTTTTGTCTCTTTGTTTTATCAACAGATAGCATCTTTCTTTTCCTTTACTCCCCCAGGGGTTATGTCAGGTTTGGCTTCAGTTTCAGAATCTTCTGCTTCTTCAGTGGTACTCCCCACTTCAGCAGACTCTTTTCCAGTCTTTTCTTTGGAGTCTCCATTCACTTTATTAGCCGTCTTATCCTTCACGGACATGGCATCATATCCTTTCCTTCTTAACTCCTCCTCCTCTTTCTCATCAAGGTTGGAGGCACCGGGGATATCAGGACCTTCGCCAGACTCGTCGTCTTCTGGCAATCCCTGCAGAGGTTCACCCGGGACATGGTTCTCCTTTCGGGCAGGATTCAGGGAGCCAGCCCATCGGAGTAGACAGGACCCTCATACTGGTTGTCGGTCCCCTCGTATTTCTTCCCCAGCAGACTGCTAGCTTTCTGGAAGGCATTGACAGCAGAGGGAATGTCTTTCATGACCAGGTCCTGGCCACACACTGTCACGAGTCTCTGGGTTTCTGCATCCACCTCAGCACCACCATCTGGTTCAGCAGATACATCTTCCATCTTCCTCTCTGCCTCGGCTGGCACCACAGCGCCACCACCTCCAGACCCATTCTTAACGGGTTCTGACTTCTTGGCATCTTTCAGAGGATCTTCCTCTTCAGGCATCTCATTGTCTTCCACCGGCTGCGCAGGAGCACGCTTAGGCTTCTCCAACTCATAGACTTCATCTTTTGAGCTCCTGAGACCTTCCATCTCTGCTCTGAGTTGCTTGTTCAGCCTCTCCAATTCATCTCGCTCCTTAAGCGCTTTTCAAGGGCTCTAGCCAAGGAGAGGGCCATGGTCGTCTTCTTAGTTTTTCGGACCAGCTTGTTAGCAGCGCCCGCTCTTGGGCCTTCTGGTCCAGCTGCTCTTCACTCTGTTTCGGTGTAACAGCAGTTGTAGGAGTACCACCATTCTTTCTTAGACACTCTGTGGGATTTCCACCCAGGGACTCTTCAAGCCCACTGTTGAGGTCTACTATAGACTTTTGTGTCTTTCTGGAGTCTTTTCCCCTCCCCAGGACACCAGGAGGTAGACCCTTCAGTTCACTCATCTTTTCTGGGGTCTCCTCTTTTGACCCTTCTGCAGCCTTCTTCGGTGACCCTGTGACGACAGCTTGTCCCTTCTCTATCGTATCTAGGGACCGTGTGGCGAGAGTGAGATCAGCCTCCGGTTTGCAGCTGTACTGTTCTGTCAGGTCATCTAAGACTGTCTGGATATGAGCTTCAGACACTAGGCTTACGTCACCCGACTGAACTCTTGTCTCGTCAGATATAACTGTCGTCTGGTTGCTACCAGTAACCACGTCAGTTTGGCAAGACCTCAACATGGCAGCCTCTCTCTCAGAGTTGCTGTCGGTCATAACACCTGCTTCATATATACTGCTCATGTCATTCTCATTTCCGTCCTCTAGGGGCACCGACGAGCTAATCCCCACCTGGGACATTTTATTAACCATAGAAACCTGTGGAGACTGCATATCCACTTCTAGTACGTGTGGTACACCCTCTAGGACTGCCCCATGTACTTGCACATTTTTCACAGTGGTTTCCCTCAGTTGTGAGCTCTCAACATCAATTAGCATTTTTATACCATCCACATTTTTACCAACAGGGGAGCTTTTTCCCCAATCACAGCCTGCAAAGGAAAAGGACTGTCATCATCCTCATCCCTTCTTGCACATAGATCCACATTATCATTATATATTTCATCAAACTCTGCACCTTCACTTGGCACCGTGTCGGCACCATTGTTTCCAATGGTCATTTCACTTAAACCATTGCTTCCTATCTGCATTTCCCTTACACCTTCATTTAAAGGGACAGGTACAGGTTCTGTAGGAGCTTCATTACTTCCCACAGAAGTGTCTCCATTGCCCCACATTACATCACGCATGAGCCTATTTCCAACATCAAGTCCATCAGTCTCTGTTCCAACCATGGTCTCACCCTCCGTGAGGACCCCTGGATAGTCCACAGGATTCACATAATTGTCCCGGACAGACATCATTCTACCTCTTACCCAGGCTAGCATGGGATCTCTGATTTTCGCCATCCCAAATCTAGCCTTGGTCACGGGCACTTTAAACAACATCTTGAGCTTCTCCCCTGCAGATTCCTGCGAGAGAGCAACCGCAACAGGCTTACCAGCCTGTTCAGACACAACATTTTTCCCATAGTCACTCATTTTTGAGACATCTTCACGCCGCAGCGCTTTATCACTCACCAGCCCGGCAGGTAGCAACTGCCGCCGGCTCATTGTCACAGGGTCTGCCACAAAATTATCAACAGGAACAGTCTTACCGATTGTCGTCACTGACTCGGCACTCCCGGAAGATAAGGGTAGTCCAGAAATATCTCCAGCACGGTCATCACCCTTCTCCTCAATGCAGTAGTTGCCACGGGAGACGCCTTGGACTTGTCTCCTGTCTTTTTCTGGACGGACATTCCAGCCGCACCCTTTAGGATTCTGTGCACAGTCGCAGGGAAAATAGGCACTCCTGAGAAACGCACTGCTCTCCACCTCTTTGTCTTCCCGACGGTTGCCCTTGGCAACGGCACATATTACCTCGAACAGTCCACTCAGAGCCGCCTCTCCAAGTGCCGCACTCGGCTTTCTCACCAACCGATCAGTCTCCAGCACCAGCTGCTCCATTACACCCTCAGTGGTCTTGGTTTTCCGCCAAACCGGGCCACTTCTCACATATGGCATCACCTTTGGCATAAGCAGCTTCCGCCACACCTGACTATCTTTCACCCAGGACGCCATTTTGAGCAAAAAAATTTCCACAGGTCAGTTTTTTTCCTTTTCCCTCTTTTGTGCTTCTGGCCCTTTAAACCTTCGCACTGCTTGCACCACAGGGAAAAAACAGTCCAGACAGCAGTTCTTTTGCAACCCAGCAAAGTGTCCAGGACCACACGAGCAGCACCTGCTCCACCGAACAAACAGGCTTCCCGGCCCTAAGCTCCAATACAGCAATCGCACAGTTTTTCCTCTGTCCTGTCGTTGCCCCCAGCAACACTTTACCTTTATCCAGCAGGGACGACTTGCCCGCATCCGACACCAAATGTGGGGAGTTAGCTCTGGTCTCGAGGATCGTTCACAAAAACTTCCTTCCGGACAGCAGATTTCACGTCCAAACAGTGCGTTTATTATAGCAGAAACAACACAACAGGTGCAAAACAATAAACACTGGCCCGGCTAGGCTCTAACTAAACATATTAGTTGGGTCCCTCACTCACCTAGTGGGTACAGTTCACACCCTGTGAACTGCTGCGGCTTTCTCCAGCCCAATGTCCCACAGCCTCCTGGCTGTTCAGAGCACTGTTCACACACAGCCTCAGATCAGTGTCCGTTGGGGAATTCAGGCTCACCAGACCTCCTGACTGTGGCCCTGCGACCCTTCCAGGCGTCGCTGTGTCCCCAATTCCGGGCTGTCGCTTAGCCCCGTGGCCCCTCAGCCAACTCAGCCGAGACCACTCACACAGAGCCTCTGTCTCCAAAGCTCTCTCCAGAGTGGGGCCCCACCCATGTCCAACAAGAGGATTAAATATCCTCCCTGGACATGGGCATTGTCCAAAATCCTGGACTGGAGCATGGGGAACAGGCACCCACCCAGCACATTACCTGTTCCCAGTAAAAGCCCGCCCTGGAACTGGCTGAGCCAGCTATACTAACACTAGTACTTGGGCTTTCACTCCCCCAAGGCCAGGCACCTTGGTGACACGCTCTCTCTGACGGCCTCCCTGGGGTTTCACTGCACACCCCAGTGTTCACATTGCCACAATATATATACACAGTTCACTTCTGCAGCTATATGTGGTGAAAGCGTTTAGTGGCCTATTTCAGTACAAAAGAGAAATGTATTCGCAGTTCACTTTTGCAGTTATTTGCTCTAAAATTGTTTACTGGCCTATTTCAGTACAAAAGATAATTATTTAGGCGCTTTTAGAGTGTTTAAATTTCACATTTATTTTGTTCAGCTAACAGTATGTCAGACAGAGAAGTGCCAGGCCCTGCACAGGGGAGTGGCAGAAGGCCTAAATGTTTCTGGCACAGGCACAGGTCGCAGAGTAAGGTAGCGTGGTAGCAGTAGTCGCAGCAAGAGGCCTGAGCTCCCGGTGTCATCGAGCGGTCGTGTCTTGAACAGCAACCCAGCGGTTATTGATTAGTTAACTCGGTCATCCACTTCATCCCAAGTAACATCAGACACCCCCAGTCAACAGTCAGTGGGTTCGTCAGACACAACCCTTAGTTGGCATAGTCTGGGAGGAGACCCTGTGCCCTCACCTGTCCTCAACCTGCCTCTGTCCTTTTCTGTTCCCTCAGCCAGAGAAGTTATGTATGCTCCACTATACAGCGAGGACGAGCTACTAGAGGACAGTCAGCAGCTACTGCCCAGCCAAGATCTGGAGGAGACATCTGCCGCTTCCTCTGCTAGCCGGGCAAGTAGTGATGAGGAGAGTGGCGTGGGAGGTGGTGTTGCGACCGGTCAGACTCCTGACCCAGAGACCGTTGAGGAGGACATCAGTGACGTGCAGACAGTACTCGATGATGACAAAGCCAATCGCACGTGAGAGCCGGGTGAAGAAGGGGCTTCGTCATCATTGGAGTGGGTGGCAGCTTGACTGTGAAGCAGTGGCTGAGCCAGCAAGTCGCTAGCGTGGCCGGGGGCAGCAATGGGAGGTCGAGGCCAAACTGGCACAGGGTAGACCACCCGCTTTGCAGCAGTCTACCTGACCGGAAAGGAGTGCTGCACAGGTTCACAAAAGCAGCGGTTGTAGCAGTCAGCCAGTGCATAGTGTTAGGGGTAAAATGGCAGTTTTGTGAATTCGTCGGAGGAGGTCAACATGACTATATGTAGTATATGTGGGCAGAAGGTTAAGCGTGGCTAGATGCCAATGTTGACACCCACGGCCCGGTGTCAACATATACAGCTTCACAATGAAGTGGCCTGGGAGAACTGTGGCCAGGCTGCCGCAGCAACCGCTACATCACCCAGTGGCACACCGCACCCAGTTTCAGGCAGACAAGGCTCCACCACCTCAGCCGAAGGGAGATATCTGTCGCTCCCGTCGTCTGCTGTTCCTGATGCTCCTGCTCCTCCTCCTCCTTGTCAGTCATTCCATCAGCAATCAATCACCGAAGCGATTGCCAAGAGACAATGGTATGCGTGCATGCATCCAACGGCGCAGAACCTGAAAGTGCTCCTGTCCAAGTTGCTGGTGCTTCAGTCCCTCCCATTCCAAGTGGTGGACTCTGCACCTTTCAGAGAACTGATGGCTTGTGCCGAGCTTAGGTAGAGAGTCCCAAGCCGTCATTTCTTTTCCGAAACGGCAGTACCAGCCATGCACAAACATGTAGAACAGAAGGTGGACCAGTCCTTGAGCCTGTCGGTGTCTGCCTAAGTGCATGGCAGCCAACGCTTGGAGCTTTAACTACGGTCAGGGACAATACATGTCCTTTACGGCCCACTGGGTGAATATCTTCCTGCACTGCCACACCAGAAACTTGGCCAGGTGACGCTGCTTGTGCCTCCATATTCTCACGCTTTTTCTCCAGCGACAATGTCAGCCTCTGCCTCTTCTTGCACCTTCTTTCACCCACCTTTGTCAGCAGGTACTGGTATTGCTACCCACCACCCCACTCTGTCATTGGGTCACTTTGTGGTCTCCTGCTGCTGCCATTTCCAAACTATGTCACCTTGCCACTCTGTGGTATCCTCCTAAAGCTTCTGCTGTCGCCACCTCAGACTCGGTCATTGTGCCACTCTGTGGTCTCCTCATGTTGCCGCCACCTCCAGACTCGGTCATTGTTCCACTCTGTGGTCTCCTCATGCTGCCCCCACCTCCAAACTTGGTCATTGTTACACTTTGTGGTCTCCTCATGCTGCCACCACCTCCAGACTCGGTCATTTGCCACTCTGTTGCCTCCTGATTCTGCTGCAACCTCCACACTCTGTTATTGGGACCCTCTGTGGTCTCCTCATGCTGCTTTCACCACCTCCACACTTGGTCTTTGTGCCGCTCTGTGGTCTCCTCCTGCTGCCGCCACATCCAGACTCTGACATTGTGCCACTCGTTGGCCTCCTTATACTGCTTCCACCTCGTCACTATGTCATAGGTCCACACTGTGGACTTCTCATGCTATTCCCACCCTCCTCACTACATGACTGGTCCACTATTTTGGTTTTCGATCTGGCTGACCTCATCATTTATTTGACCTTTCTTCTGATCTGTCAGGAGCAAGGAAAAATTAGATACACAACGGATCCTGCTTGTGTAGCAGCTGTAAGTTCTGTATGGTCCCATCAGAATTGGCTTATGATTTGTAGACAAAAGCAGGAGTGGGTAGAAAACACAGAAGACTTGCAAATATTCCATTCATGTGTTATCTCTGTTTTAGATCCACTCCTGTTTTTTTTTTTATTAGCAATACTGATGGATTATTGAGCAAATGCTGACTGAGTGAAGGCTTATGCTCCACTGACAGGATCCGTTTTTGTGGGTTATTGTTCTGACGGATCAGAGGAAGGGCAAATTAATCAGTGACTAGTGTTGGGCGAACAGTTCGAGCATAGTTCGGGTTGGTACCGAATTTTGGGGTGTTCGGGACACGGATCCGGACGCAAATCTGGTGTTCCAGCTGTTGCAGGCCAAGTGTTAATTTGTCCGTAAAGGGTATATTTTGTTCTGGGGTGAAATTCAATTGCCAATATAGCAATACCCTGAATCTGGTGTTCCAGCTGTTGCAGGCCAAGTTTTAAACTGTCCGTAAAAGGGTATATTTTGTTCTGGGGTTAAATTAAATTTCCAATATAGCAATACCCTGAATCTGGTGTTCCAGCTGTTGCAGGCCAAGTGTTAATCTGTCTGTAAAAGAGTATATTTTGTTCTGGGGTGAAATTCAATTGCTAAAATAGCAATACCCTGAATCTGGTGTCCTAGCACTGGCTGGCAAAGTATAATAGTGTCCGCCAAAAATATATTTTGTTCTGGGGTGAAATTGACTTGCCAAAATAGCAATACCCTGAATCTGGTGTTCCAGCTTTTGCAGGCCAAGTGATAATCTGTCTGTAAAGGGTATATTACACTCAAGGTGTATATACAAGTGCTGAGAGGGTTATGCTCAATAACTTCACACGCTACCATGCATCTCCCATTGTATTTCAGTCCGCTAAAGGGTATATTACACAAAGTGTTAAAATACAATTGCTGAAGGCATAATCCTACATATTTTTCACACGCTACTGTGCATCTCCAAGTGTAAATCTGTCCATAAAAGGATACCTTTCATACAGGGCCTAAATACTAGCCCTACAGTTGATATTCCCCTAAATCAGTGGTTACTGCTGTGTCTGGATTAGTGTAATACACTACATAAATAGACAGATAGTGTTAGGTGCCTGTAAAAAAAGCCTGAATTTGAAATCAATACATTGGGCCAAATATTTTTTTCTTATTGTGGTGCTTGGTGAATGGTAACAATGAGGAAAACATCTAGTAAGGGACGCGGACGCGGTCGTGGTGGTGTTAGTGTACCCTCTGGTGCTGGGAGAGGACGTGGCCATTCTGCCACAGCCACACGTCCTAGTGAACCAACTACCTCAGGTTCCAGTATCGCCAGAATTTACAGCGATATTTGGTGGGGCCCAATGCCGTTCTAAGGATGGTAAGGCCTGAGCAGGTACAGGCACTAGTCAATTGGGTGGCCGACAGTGGACCCAGCACGTTCACAACATTATCTCCCACCCAGTCTTCTGCAGAAAGCACACAGCTGGCTCCTGAAAATCGAGGCCCATCAGTCTGTCACATCACCCCCATGCATATCAGGGAAACTGTCTGAGCCTCAAGTTATGCAGCAGTCTCTTATGCTGTTTGAAGACTCTGCTGGCAGAGTTTCCCAAGGGAATCCACTTAGCCCTTCCCCAGTGGTGGAAGACATAGAATGCACTGATGCACAACCACTGATGTTTCCTGATGATGAGGACATGGGAATACCACCTCATCGGAGACCGCACGTCTCTGATGATGACGAAACACAGGTGCCAACTGCTGCGTCTTTCTGCAGTGTGCAGACCGAACAGCAGGTCAGGGAGGAAGACTGTGTGGAAGACGATGCAGGGGACGATGAGGTCCTAGACCCACATGAAATGAAGGTCGTGCCACTGACTTTCATAGTTCAGAGGAAGAGGCAGTGTTGAGACCGAGCAAAAGAGGGAGCAGGGGGCAAAAGCAGAACAGCCGCCGCCAAGAGAGTTCATCTGCTACTGGCTACCGCCACCAGGGACCGAGCACCCCAAAGGCAGCTTCAAGGAGTTCCCTGGCATTGCACTTCTTTAAACAATGTGCTGACGACAAGACCCGAGTGGTTTGCACGCTGTGCCATCAGAGCCTGAAGCGAGGCATTAACGTACTGAACCTTAGCACAACCTGCATGACCAGGCATCTACATGCAAAGCATGACCTGCAGTGGAGTAAACACCTTAAAAGCAAGGAACTCACTCTGGCTCCCCTGCTCCCTCTTCTGATGCTGCTTCGGCCTCTTCCTCTGCCTCGGGAGGAACGTTGGCACCTGCTGCCCACCAAACAGAGGATGTGCCACCGACACCACCACCTGCATCACCAAGCATCTCCACCATGTCACACGGCAGCGTTTAGCTCTCCATCTCACAAACCTTGGAAAGAAAGCGTAAATTCCCACGTAGCCACCCTCGAGCCCTGGGCCTGAATGCCAGCATTTCTAAACTACTGGCCTTTGAAATGCTGTCATTCAGGCTGGTAGACCTGAGACAGCTTCAAACAGCTGATGTCCATGGCTGTCCCACAGTATGTTGTTCCCAGCCGCCACTACTTCTCCAAGACAGCCGTGCCTTCCCTGCACAACCAATCCAATAAAATCAAGTGTGCACTGCGCAACGCCATCTGTGGCAAGGTCCACCTAACCACAGATACGTGGACCAGTAAGCACCGCTAGGGACGCTATATCTCCCTAACTGCACACTGGGTAAATGTAGTGGCGGCTGGGCCTCAGGCTAAAAGTTCCTTGGCGCACGTCCTTCCGCCGCCAAGGATCGCAGAGGTATCATTCTTTGCTTCCTGCAGCCTCCTTTTCCTACTCAGCTACCTCCTCCTCTGCTTCCATCAGCTCATCCAGTCAGCCACACACCTTCACCACCAAGTTCAGCACAGCCCGGGGTAAGCGTCAGCAGGCCATTCTGAAACTCATATGTTTGGGGGACAGGCCCCACACCGTGCAGGAGTTGTGGTGGGGTATTGACCAACAGACCTACGAGTGGTTTCTGCCGGTGGGCCTCAAGCCGGCCTGGTGGTGTGCGATAATGGGCGAAATCTCGTCGCAGCTCTGGGACTAGCCGCTTTGATGCACATCCCTTGCCTGGTACATGTGCTGAATTTGGTGATGCAGAAGTTCATTCACAACTACCCCGACATGTCAGAGCGGCATAAAGTGCGGGCCGTCTGTGTGCGCTTCCGGCGTTCACATCCTGCCCCTGCTCGCCTGTCTGCGCTACAGCGTAACTTTGGCCATCCCGCTAACCGCCTCATATGCGACGTGCCCACAAGGTGGAACTCCACCTTGCACATGCTGGAGAGACTGTGCGAGCAGCAGCAGACCATAGTGGAGTTTCAGCTGCAGCACGCGCGCGTCGGTCGCACTGCAAAACAGCACCACTTTACCACCAATGATTAGGTCTCCATGCGAGACCCGTGTGCCCTGTTGCACTGTTTCGAGTACTCCACCAACATGGCCAGTGGCGATGACACCGTTATCAGCGTTACAATACCACTTCTATGTCTCCTTGAGAAAACCCTTAGGGCGATGATGGAAGAGGAGGTGGCCCAGGAGGAGGAGGAGTAGGAGGATAAGGGGTCATTTTAGGACTTTCAGGCCAGTCTGTTAGAAGTGGCTCAGAGGGAGGCTTTTGCAACTGCAGAGGCCAGGTACAAATGTGGCCAGCCAGGGCCCACTACTGGAGGATGAGGAGGATGAGGAGGAGGTGGAGGAGGATGAGGATGAAGCAGGTTCAAAGCGGGGTGGCAACCAACACAGCTCAGGCCCATCACTGGTGCGTGGCTGTGGGGATATGGAGGATGATACGCCTCCCACAAAGGACATTTTGTCCTTACCTCTGGGGAGCCTGACACACATGAAGGACTGCATGCTGCAGTGCCTGCGCAAAGACAGCAGAGTTGCCCACATTTTAACGTCTGCTGGATCCCGGTACAAAGACAATGTGCCCACCTTACTTCCTGCACTGGAGCGTGATGGGAAGATGCTGCGAGTACAAGCGCCACGCTGGTAGACGCGCTCCTGAGAGCATTCCCAAATGTCACAGGGGAACAGATGGAAGCCCAAGGCGAAGGCAGCGGAGGAGCAAGAGGTCATCAACGCAGCTGTGTCACGGCCAGCTCCTCTGAGGGCAGGGTTAGCATGGCAGAAATGTGGAAAAGTTTTGTCTCCACGCCACAGCTAACTGCACCACCACCTAATAAGGAACGTGTTAGCAGGAGGCAGCATTTCACTAACATGGTTGAACAGTACAAGTGCACACCCCTCCATGTACTGACTGATGGTTCGGCCCCATTCAACTTCTGGGTCTCCAAATTGTCCACGTGGCCAGAGTTAGCATTTTATGCCTTGGAGGTGCTGGACCGCCCGGCGGCAGCGTTTTGTCTGAGCGTGTATTCAGCATGACAGGGGAGTCATTACTGACAAACGCAGCCGTCTGTCCACAGCCAACGTGGACAAGCTGACGGTCATAAAATGAACCAGGCATGGATCCCACAGGTCCTGGCCCTCCCTTGTGCAGAATAGACATTTATAACTGCCTCCCCTCAACCATGTATTCTTGTACTCCGGGGCACTTCTTTATTGAATCCTCATTTTTTTAACTTTACAATGATCTGGCGGTGCAACCCAAATTAATGAACCTCTCCTCAATCTGAGGCGTCGGGGCCTAAATAACTGAAAGTGGCCTGTTACAATAGTGGGTGACATAAAGCCTGAACCTCTGCCATGCGACCTCTCTCCTCTGTCTGGGTGCTGGGACCTAAATAACTGAAAGTGGCCTTCTCCAGTGGTGGGTGATATGACGCCTTATTCCTTGCTGTGGGACCTCTCTCCTCTGTCTTGGTGCTGGGCCTAAATAACTGAAAGTGGCCTTCTCCAGTGGTGGGTGATATGACACTTTATTCCTTGCTGTGGGACCTCTCTCCTCTGTCTGGGTGCTGGGGCCTAAATAAATGAAAGTGGCCTTCTCCAGTGGTGGGTGATATGACGCCTTATTCCTTGCTGTGGGACCTCTTCCTCTGTCTGGGTGCTGGGGCCAAAATAAATGAAAGTGGCCTTCTCCAGGGGTGGGTGATATGAAGCCTTATTCCTTGCTGTGGGACCTCTCTCCTCTGTCTGGGTGCTGGGGCCTTAATAACTGAAATTGGCCTTCTCCAGTGGTGGGTTATATGAAGCATGATTCTCTTCTGTGGGACCTCACTCCTCTGTCTGGGTGCTGGGGCCTAAATAACTGAACGTGGCCTTCTCCAGTGGTGGGTGTTATGACACCTTATTCCTTGCTGTGGGAACTCTCTCTCTGTCTGGGGCCGAAATAATTGAAAGTGGCATTCTCCAGTGGTGGGTGATATGACAAATTATTCCTTGCTTTCAGACCTCTCTCCTCTGTCTGTGTGCTGGGGCTTAAATAACTGAAAGTGGCCTTCTCCAGTGGAGGGTGATATCACGCCTTATTCCTTGCTGTGGGAACTCTCTCCTCTGTCTGGGGCCGAAATAATTGAAAGTGGCCTTCTCCAGTGGTGGGTGATATGACAAATTATTCCTTGCTTTCGGACCTCTCTCCTCTGTCTGGGTGCTGGGGCCTAAATAACTGAAAGTGGCCTTCTCCAGTGGTGGGTGATATGACGCATAATTCCTTGATGTGGGACCTCTCTCCTCTGTCTGGGTGCTGGGACCTTTATAACTGAAAGTGGCCTTCTCCAGTGGTGGGTGTTAAGATGCATGATTCTATGCTGTGGGACCTCTTTCCTTTGTCTGTGTGCTGGATCCTAAATAACTGAAAGTGGCCTTCTCCAGTGGTGGGTGATATGACGCCTTATTCCTTGCTGTGGGACCTATCTCCTCTTTCTGGGGCCGAAATAACTAAAAATGGCCTTCTCCAGTGGTGGGTGATATGACACCTTATTCCTTGCTTTGGGACCTCTCTCTCCTGTCTGGCTGCTGGGGCCTAAATAACTGAAAGTGGCCTTCTCCAGTGGTGGGTGATATGACACCTTATTCCTTGCTGGGGACCTCTCTCCTCTTTCTGGGGCCGAAATAATTGAAAGTGGCCTTCTCCAGTGGTGGGTGATATGACACCTTATTCCTTGCTGTGGGACCTCTCTCTTCTGTCTAGGTGCTGGGGCCAAAATAAATGAAAGTGGCCTTCTCCAGTGGTGGGTGATATGACGCATGATTCTCTGCTGTGGGACCTCTCTCCTCTGTCTGGGTGCTGGGTCCTAAATAACTGAAAGTGGCCTTCTCCAGTGGTGGGTGATATGATGCCTTATTCCTTGCTGTGGGACCTCTCTCCTCTGTCTGGGTGCTGGGGCCTAAATAAATGAAAGTTTCCTTCTCAAGTGGTGGGTGATATGACGCATGATTCTCTGCTGTGGGACCTCTCTCCTCTGTCTGGGTGCTGGGGCCTAAATAACTGAAAGTGGCCTTCTCCAGTGGTCGGTGATATGACGCCCTATTCCTTTCTGTAGGCCCCTCTCATCTGTCTGGGTGCTGGGGCCTAAATAAATGAAAGTGGCCTTCTCCAGTGGTGGGTGATATGACGCATGATTCTCTGCTGTGGGACCTCTCTCCTCTGTCTTGGTGCTGGGGCCTAAATATCTGAAAGTGGCCTTCTCCAGTGGTGGGTGATATGATGCCTGATTCCTGGCTTTGGGACCTCTCTCCTCTGTCTGGGTGCTCGGGCCTAAACAATTGAAAGTGGTCTTCTCCATTGCTGGGTGATATAACGCCTTATTCCTTGCTGTGGGATCTCTATCCTCTATCTAAATGCTGGGTCCTAAATAACTGAAAGTGGCCTTCTCCAGTGGTGGGTGATATGACGCCCTATTCCTTGCTGTAGGCCCTTTCTCCTCTGTCTGTGTGCTGGTTCCTAATTAAATGAAAGTGGCCTTCTCCAGTGGTGGGTGATATGACGCATTATTCTCTGCTGTGGGACCTCTCTCCTCTGTCTGGGTGCTGGGGCCTAAATAACTGAAAGTGGCCTTCTCCAGTGGTGGGTGATATGACCCTTATTCCTTGCTGTAGGACCTCTCTCCTCTGTCTTGGTGCTGGGTCCAAAATAATTGAAAGTGGCCCTCTCTAGTGGTGGGTGATATGACGCATGATTCCTTGCTGTGGGACCTCTCTCCTCTGTCTGGGTGCTGGGGCTTAAATAACTGAAAGTGGCCTTCTCCAGAGGTGGGTGATATGACGCCTTATTCCTTGCTGTGGGACCTCTCTCCTCTGTCTGGGTGCTGTGCCTAAATAACTGAAAGTGGCCTTCTCCAGTGATGGGTCATATGACGCCTTATTCTTTGCTGTGGGACCTATCTCCTCTGTCTGGGTGCTGGGGCCTAAATAACTGAAAGTGGCCTTCTCCAGTGGTGGGTGATATGACGCCTTATTCCTTGCTGTGGGACCTCTCTCCTTTGTCTGGGTGCTGGGACCTTTATAACTGAAAGTGGCCTTCTCCAGTGGTGGGTGATAAGATGCATGATTCTCTGCTGTGGGACCTCTTTCCTTTGTCTGTGTGCTGGATCCTAAATAACTGAAAGTGGCCTTCTCCAGTGGTGGGTGATATGACGCATGATTCTCTGCTGTGGGACCTCTCTCCTCTGTCTTGGTGCTGGGGCCTAAATATTTGAAAGTGGCCTTCTCCAGTGGTGGGTGATATGATGCCTGATTCCTGGGTTTGGGACCTCTCTCCTCTGTCTGGGTGCTCGGGCCTAAACAATTGAAAGTGGTCTTCTCCAGTGCTGGGTGATATAACGCCTTATTCCTTGCTGTGGGATCTCTATCCTCTATCTAAATGCTGGGGCCTAAATAACTGAAAGTGGCCTTCTCCAGTGGTGGGTGATATGACGCCCTATTCCTTGCTGTAGGCCCTTTCTCCTCTGTCTGTGTGCTGGTTCCTAATTAAATGAAAGTGGCCTTCTCCAGTGGTGGGTGATATGACGCATTATTCTCTGCTGTGGGACCTCTCCTCTGTCTGGGTGCTGGGGCCTAAATAACTGAAAGTGGCCTTCTCCAGAGGTGGGTGATATGACGCCTTATTCCTTGCTGTGGGACCTCTCTCCTCTGTCTGGGTGCTGTGCCTAAATAACTGAAAGTGGCCTTCTCCAGTGATGGGTCATATGACGCCTTATTCTTTGCTGTGGGACCTATCTCCTCTGTCTGGGTGCTGGGGCCTAAATAACTGAAAGTGGCCTTCTCCAGTGGTGGGTGATATGACGCCTTATTCCTTGCTGTGGGACCTCTCTCCTTTGGGTGCTGGGACCTTTATAACTGAAAGTGGCCTTCTCCAGTGGTGGGTGATAAGATGCATGATTCTCTGCTGTGGGACATCTTTCCTTTGTCTGTGTGCTGGATCCTAAATAACTGAAAGTGGCCTTCTCCAGTGGTGGGTGATATGACACCTTATTCCTTGCTGTGGGACCTCTCTCCTCTTTCTGGGGCCGAAATAACTGAAAGTGGCCTTCTCCAGTGGTGGGTGATATGACACCTTATTCCTTGCTTTGGGACCTCTCTCTCCTGTCTGGGTGCTGGGGCCTAAATAACTGAAAGTGGCCTTCTCCAGTGGTGGGTGATATGACTCATTATTCTCTTCTGTGGGACCTCTCTCCTCTGTCTGGGGTCTGGGGCCTAAATAACTGAAAGTGGCCTTCTCCAGTGGTGGGTGATATGACGCCTTATTCCTTGCTGGGGACCTCTCTCCTCTTTCTGGGGCCGAAATAACTGAAAGTGGCCTTCTCCAGTGGTGGGTGATATGACGCCTTATTCCTTGCTGTGAGACCTCTCTCTTCTGTCTGGGTTCTGAGGCCTAAATAAATGAAAGTGGCCTTCTCCAGTGGTGGGTGATATGACGCATGATTCTCTGCTGTGGGACCTCTCTCCTCTGTCTGGGTGCTGGGTCCTAAATAACTGAAAGTGGCCTTCTCCAGTGGTGGGTGATATGACGCCTTATTCCTTGCTGTGGGACCTCTCTCCTCTGTCTGGGTGCTGTGGCCTAAATAAATGAAAGTTTCCTTCTCAAGTGGTGGGTGATATGACGCATGATTCTCTGCTGTGGGACCTTCTCCTCTGTCTGGGTGCTGGGGCCTAAATAACTGAAAGTGGCCTTCTCCAGTGGTGGTTAATAAGATGCATGATTCTTTGCTGTGTGACCTCTTTCCTTTGTCTGTGTGCTGGATCCTGAATAACTGAAAGTGGCCTTCTCCAGTGGTGGGTATTATGGCGCATGATTCTCTTCTGTGGGACCTCTCTCCTCTGTCTGGGTGCTGGGGCCTAAATTGCTGAAAGTGGCCTTCTCCAGTGGTGGGTGATATGACGCATGATTCCTTGCTGTGGGACCTCTCTCTCCTGTCTGGTTGCTGGGGCCTAAATAAATGAAAGTGGCCTTCTCCAGTGGTGGGTGATACGACGCATGATTCTCTGCTGTGGGACCTCTCTCCTCTGTCTTGGTGCTGGGGCCTAAATAACTGAAAGTGGCCTTCTCCAGTGGTGGGTGATATGATGCCTGATTCCTGGCTTTGGGACCTCTCCCTCTGTCTGGGTGCTGGGGCCTAAATAGCTGAAACTGGCCTTCTCCAGTGGTCGGTCATATGATGCCTTATTTTTGCTGTGGGACCTCTCTCCTCTGTCTGTGTGCTGGGGCCTAAATAACTGAAAGTGGCCTTCTCCAGTGGTGGGTGATACGACGCATGATTCTCTGCTGTGGGACCTCTCTCCTCTGTCTTGGTGCTGGGGCCTAAATAACTGAAAGTGGCCTTCTCCAGTGGTGGGTAATATGATGCCTGATTCCTGTCTTTGGGACCTCTCTCCTCTGTCTGGGTGCTGGGGCCAAATAGCTGAAACTGGCCTTCTCCAGTGGTCGGTCATATGACGCCCTATTCCTTGCTGTAGGCCCTCTCTCCTCTGTCTGGGTGCTGGGGCCTAAATAAATGAAAGTGGCCTTCTCCAGTGGTGGGTGATACAACGCATGATTCTCTGCTGTGGGACATCTCTCCTCTGTCTTGGTGCTGGGGCCTAAATAACTGAAAGTGGCCTTCTCCAGTGGTGGGTAATATGATGCCTGATTCCTGGCTTTGGGACCTCTCTCCTCTGTCTGGGTGCTGGGGCCTAAATAACTGAAAGTGGCCTTCTCCAGTGGTGGGTAATATGATGCCTGATTCCTGGCTTTGGGACCTCTCTCCTCTGTCTGGGTGCTGGGGCCTAAATAGCTGAAACTGGCCTTCTCCAGTGGTCGGTCATATGACGCCCTATTCCTTGCTGTAGGCCCTCTCTCCTCTGTCTGGGTGCTGGGGCCTAAATAAATGAAAGTGGCCTTCTCCAGTGGTGGGTGATACTGACGCATGATTCTCTGCTGTGGGACCTCTCTCCTATGTCTTGGTGCTGGGGCCTAAATAACTGAAAGTGGCCTTCTCCAGTGGTGGGTGATATAATGCCTGATTCCTGGCTTTAGGACCTCTCTCCTCTGTCTGGGTGCTGGGGCCTAAATAGCTGAAACTGGCCTTCTCCAGTGGTCGGTCATATGATGCCTTATTTCTTGCTGTGGGACCTCTCTCCTCTGTCTGGTGTGCTGGGGGCCTAAATAACTGAAAGTGGCCTTCCAGTGGTGGGTGATACGACGCATGATTCTCTGCTGTGGGACCTCTCTCCTCTGTCTTGGTGTTGGGGCCTAAATAACTGAAAGTGGCCTTCCAGTGGTGGGTAATATGATGCCTGATTCCTGGCTTTGGGACCTTCTCCTCTGTCTGGGTGCTGGGGCCAAATAGCTGAAACTGGCCTTCTCCAGTGGTCGGTCATATGAGACGCCTATTCCTTGCTGTGAGGCTCTCTCCTCTGTCTGGGTGCTGGGGCCTAAATAACTGAAAGTGGCCTTCTCCAGTGGTGGGTGATATGACCCTATGATTCCTTGCTGTGGGACCTCTCTCCTCTGTCTGGGTGCTGGGGCCTAAATAACTGAAAGTGGCCTTCTCCAGTGGTGGGTAATATGATGCCTGATTCCTGGCTTTGGGACTCTCTCTCCTCTGTCTGGGTGCTGGGGCCTAAATAACTGAAAAGTGGCCTTCTCCAGTGGTGGGGTGATATGATGCCTGATTCCTGGCTTTGGGACCTCTCTCCTCTGTCTGGGTGCTGGGGCCTAAATAGCTGAAACTGGCCTTCTCAGTGGTCGGTCATATGACGCCTTATTCTTTGCTGTGGGACCTCTCTCCTCTGTCTGTGGTGCTGGGGCCTAAATAACTGAAAGTGGCCTTCTCCAGTGGTGGGTGATACGACGCATGATTCTCTGCTGTGGGACCTCTCTCCTCTGTCTTGGTGCTGGGGCCTAAATAACTGAAAGTGGCCTTCTCCAGTGGTGGGTGATATGATGCCTGATTCCTGGCTTTGGGACCTCTCTCCTCTGTCTGGGTGCTGGGGCCTAAATAGCTGAAACTGGCCTTCTCCAGTGGTCGGTCATATGATGCCTTATTCCTTGCTGTGGGACCTCTCTCTCTGTCTGGGTGCTGGGGCCTAAATAACTGAAAGTGGCCTTCTCCAGTGGTGGGTGATACGACGCATGATTCTCTGCTGTGGGACATCTCTCCTCTGTCTTGGTGCTGGGGCCTAAATAACTGAAAGTGGCCTTCTCCAGTGGTGGGTAATATGATGCCTGATTCCTGGCTTTGGGACCTCTCTCCTCTGTCTGGGTGCTGGGGCCTAAATAGCTGAAACTGGCCTTCCAGTGGTTGGTCATATGACGCCCTATTCCTTGCTGTAGGACCTTCTCCTCTGTCTGGGTGCTGGGGCCTAAATAACTGAAAGTGGCCTTCTCCAGTGGTGGGTGATACGACGCATGATTCTGCTTGCTGGGACCTCTCCTCTGTCTTGGTGCTGGGGCCTAAATAACTGAAAGTGGCCTTCTCCAGTGGTGGGTAATATGACGCCTGATTCCTGGCTTTGGGACCTCTCTCCTCTGTCTGGGTGCTGGGCCTAAATAACTGAAAGTGGCCTTCTCAGTGCTGGGTGATATAACGCCTATTCCTTGCTGTGGGACTCTCTCCTCTATCTGGGTGCTGGGGCCTAAATAACTGAAAGTGGCCTTCTCCAGTGGTGGGTGATATGACGCATATTCCTTGCTGTAGGACCCTCTCCTCTGTCTGGGTGCTGGGCCTAAATAAATGAAAGTGGCCTTCTCAGTGGTGGGTGATACGACGCATGATTCCCTGCTGGGACCTCTCTCCTCTGTCTGGGTGCTGGGGCCTAAATAACTGAAAGTGGCCTTCTCCAGTGGTGGGTGACATGGCGCATGGATTCCTGGCTGTCGGGACCTCTCTCCCTCTGTCTGGGTGCTGGGGCCGAAGCAGCTGAGGCTGGCCTTCTAGTCAGTGGTCGTGGTGATATGACGCCCTGATTCACTTGCTGTAGGACCTCTCTCCTCTGTCTGGGTGCTGGGGCCGAAATAACTGAAAGTGGCCTTCTCAGTGGTGTGGTGATATGCGCCTATGATTCTCTTGCTGTTGGACCTCTCTCCTCTGTCTGGGTGCTGGGGCCTGAAATAACTGAAAGTGGCCTTCTCCAGTGGTGGGTGATATGGCGCATGATTCTCTGCTACTTAGGACCCTCTCTCAGATTGATGTTGGTTAATTTTGGCTTATTTTAATTTTATTTTAATTCATTTCCCTATCTTACATTTGTTTATGAGTCATTTGCTGCTACATTTGCTGCTCTCTTTCAGCCCTCTAGCCCTTTCCTGGACCCTACTTTACGCAGCCTCTTTGCTGAGTGCCTAAAAGTTCGGGTCCCCATTGACTTCAATGGGGGTTAGGGTCGGACTAAAGTTTTGGAGTGAGGATTGGATCCGGGCCGAACATTCAAGGAAGTTCAGCGAACTTCTTGAACCCGAATATCCATGTGTTACGCTCAACTCTGCCCGCTTTTCGGCGAGCATCAACACAAACTTACTGCCTGACACCCTCTCTGCTCACTCCTACTTGTATATGCATTTGAGTGTTCAGGTTCTGTAGACATCTATATACCTGGAATCAGCTGAAGAGGTGTAAAAAAGGACTGCACTTCTTCTTGATGCTATGCATGCGAGCCTGTAAGGCTGAGTTGATAACCTAAGTTATTTGGTCAGTTTTGGCCCGTGACTGGCCAAATAGAGAGTGAAATATGTCTGGGGATTCCTAAGAGCCACCCTGTACAATAACTGCATGCCAGTCAATAGTTCTACCACAGCAGACTCCTCTGCATGTTACAGCAAGGCTGATGTTTCTACACCCTATAAAGGCTCTCGCTCTGTATGGAGCTAGCCTTTTTAAAGTATTTTAAGCCACAAATAAATTTGGATCAAAATCTTTTTTTTTTTTTTCTGAGAAAATTAGGCGACACTGGCTTGAATCATTTTTTAAATTTGCTGATCTTTAATGGCGGATGGATATGCGCCATGGATATGCCGTTAAGAGGGTTTCTTTAATGGCATAGAAGCAACAGTGTTGTACAGCTTTTCCAGCAAAGGGTTATTGAGATTTGAAAGAAGAAATCCACAGGCAGTAAAAGAAGTGTATCATCGTGGGTTTGATTGCCTCTCTGGCGCGGCAGGATACTGCAAATGATGTAACGTAAAGAATGACTTGCCCTGTGCACTGGTGCAAATGCTGGAACAGTAAAGTCAAGATTGTACCAAAGAATGAGTTAAGATGTACGTGAGGTAAGTGCCTGGAGCATTTTTTTCAAATCACCATGGTAATCCTGGAAAACCTTTCAAAAGGGTTGTGTAGTGGCTTAGATATTGATAACCTGCTTGGGATCAGGTCGCTAGTATCCCATCTGTGGAGGTTCTGACCCAGTGATGAGTGGCAGGCGCAGTATTTTAGAGTTTGTGAAATATATATATATTTTACTGCGAATATTTGGTAGAATATTTGTCATATATTCGATGATTACGTGAGATATTTTCTTGATTGCAAAGAGTCTGCAAATGTAATAATATGGCATTATTCTGCACGCGTGCTCAAACAGGCAGTGGGTCACTTTGCTCCTGCACCAAGCTGCTGAGGAGTTTCCTGAGACTTGAAAACGTCCGTGCACCATATGAACATTACAACTAGCTACCTGCAGATAGAGTGCTCCAATATCTTGCGTGATTGCTCAAATGATACCAGCATGTGCAAAGTGGAGTTCCATCTGGTGGGCATGTCGCATATGAGGCGGTGAGCGGGAAGGCCGAAGTTACGCTGTAGCGCAGAGCAGGCGAGCAGGGGCAGGATGAGAGCACTAGGCAGCGCACAGACGGACCGCACTTTATGCCGCTCTGGACATGTACGGGTAGTTGTGAATAAATTTCTGCACCATCAAATTCAGCACATGCCCAGGCAAGGGATGTGTGTCAAACTGGCTAGTCCCAGAGCTGCGTCGAGATTTCGCTTGATTTCGGGCTTGAGGCCGACCGGCAGCAACCACTCGTCGGTCTGTTGTTTAATACCCGCCACAACTCCTGTGCGGTGTGGGGCCTATCCTCCAAGCGTATGAGTTTCAGAACAGCCTGCTGACGTTTACCCTGGGCTGTGCTGAAGTTGGTGATGAAGGTGTGTGCTGACTGGATGAGCAGGTGGAAGAAGAGGAGGAGGAAGCCGAGTAGGAGGAGGAGGCTACAGGAGGCAAAGAATGATGCTCTGCCATCCTTGGCGGCAGAAGGACGTGCCTCAAAGAACTCTCCGCCTGGGGCCCAGCTGCCACTACATTTACCCAGCATGCAGTTAGGAGGATATCAGCATCCCTGGCAGTGCTTACTGGTCCACGTATCTGTGGTTAGGTGGACCTTGCCAAGGATGGTGTTACGCAGTGCACACTTGTTTTTATCGGATACTTGGTTGTGCATGGAAGAGCACGGCTCTCTTGGAGAAGTAGACGGCTGGGAACAACATACTGTGGGACAGCCATCGCCATCAGCTGTTTGAAGCTGTCTGTGTCCACCAGCCTGAATGACAGCATTTCAAAGGCCAGTAGTTTAGAAATGCTGGCATTCAGGCCCAGAGCTCGAGGGTGGGTAGGTGGGAATTTACACTTTCTCTCCAAGGTTTGTGAGATAGAGAGCTAAACGCTGCTGTGTGACATGGTGGAGATGCTTGGTGACGGAGGTGGTGTTGGTGGGCGGCAGGTGCCAACATTCCTTCCGAACTTGAGTGAGTTCCTTGTTTTTAAGGTGTTTACTCCACTTTAGTTTATACTTTGCATGTAGTTGCCTGGTCATGCAGGTTGTGCTAAGGTTCAGAACGTTTATGCCTCGCTTTCAGGCTCTGATGGCACAGCGTGCAAACCACTCGGGTCTTGTCGTCAGCACATTGTTTGAAGAAGTGCCATGCCAGGAAACTCCTTGAAGCTGCCTTTGGGGTGCTTGATCCCTGGTGGCGGTACCCAGTAGCAGGTGACCTCTCTTGGCAGTGGCTGTTCTGCTTTTTTCCCCTGCTCCCTCTTTTGCTACGCTGTTGGCTCGGTCTCACCACTGCCTCTTCCTCTGAACTATGAAATTCAGTGGCACAACCTTCATTCCATGTGGGGTCTAGGACCTCATCATCCCCTGCATAGTCTTCCACACAGTCTTCCTCCCTGACCTCCTGTTTGGTCTGCACACTGCAAAAAGATGTAGCAGTTGGCACCTGTGTTTTGTCATCAGAGACGTGCGGACTCCGATGAGGTGGTATTCCCATGTCCTCATCATCAGGAAACATCAGTGGTTGTGCGTCAGTGCATTCTATGTCTTCCACCACTAAGGAAGGGCTAGGTGGATTCCCTTGGGAAACCCTGCCAGCAGAGTCTTCAAACAGCATAAGAGACTGCTGCATAAATTGAGGCTCAGACAGTTTCCCTGATATGCATGGGGGTGATGTGACAGACTGATGGGCTTTGTTTTCCGGCACCCCTGTGCGCCTTCTGCAGAAGACTGGGTGGGAGATAATGTTGTGAACGTGCTGGATCCACTGTCTGCCACCCAATTGACTAGCGCCTGTACTTGCTCAGGCCTTACTATCCTTAGAACGGCATTGGGCCCCACCAAATATTTGGCCCAATGTATTGAATTCAAATTCAGGCCTTTTTTTTTACAGGCACCTAACACTAACTGGCTATCTATTTATGTACTGTATTACACTAATCCAGGCACAGCAGTAACCACAGATTTAGGAGAATATCAATTGTAGGCCTAGTATTTAGGCCCTAGATGAAAGGTAGTCCTTTCTACGGACAGATTTACTCTTGGAGATGCACAGTAGCGTGTGAAAAATATATAGGATTATGCTTTCAGCACTTGTATTTTAACACATTGTGTAATATAAACTTTAACGGAAAGAAATATACTTAGAGATGCAAAACAGTGTGTGCAAATGTAGTGGATTATGCTATATTTTAACACTGACTGTAATGTACCCTTTAACAGAAAGAAATACACTTGGAGATGCACGCTGAGTGTAATATATCCTTTTATGGACAGATTTACACTTGGCCTGCAACAGCTGAATCATCAGATTTTGGGTATTGCTATTTTGGCAATTGAATTTCACCCCAGAAAATAATATATCCTTTGACGGACACTATGAAACTTGTCCAGTCACAACTGGAACACCAGATTTACGGTATTCTATTCTTGCAACTGAATTTCACCCCAGAAAATAATATATCCTTTGACGGACACTATGAAACTTGTCCAGTCACAACTGGAACACCAGATTTACGGTATTGCTATTATTGCAACTGAATTTCACCGCAGAAAATAATATATCCTTTGACGGACGCTATGAAACTTGTCCAGTCACAGCTGGAACACCATATTTACGGTATTGTTATATTTGCAACTGAATTTCACCCCATAAAACAATATATCCTTTGACGGACACTATGAAACTTGTCCAGTCACAGCTGGAACACCAGATTTACGGTATTGCTATTTGGTAATTGAATTTCACCCCAGAACAAAAGCTATCCTTTGACGGACACTATAAAACTTGTCCTTCCACAGCATAAACCACTGATTTATGGTATTACTATTTTGGAAATTGAATTTCACCCCAGAAAAAAAAAATATATTCTTTGCCAGACAGTATAACACTTGACTAGCCACAGCTGGAACACCAGATTTTGGGGATTGCTATTTTTTGAATATCACGTGAATTTCACCTCTCAATAAAATATAGAAAATTATATCCGGAGTTTCTAGTGGTGACAATAAACACAGCCAAGCCCCTGATGTAGGATATAGCAAAAAAAAAAATAACCCTACTATTGATGGATTAATGGACTTGGTGGCAGCTTGTGCTGGCGCGCCACAAGACACAAAATGGCGCCGATCACCCCAGAAAAAAGTGACAGAAAATCGCTTTGGGCAGCCTGAAAACAGTGAGCAATTAACTAGCAGAAGTTGAATGATTCAGAGCTGTAGATCGATCACTTCATTAAGTGTTTTTGCTAAATTAATCCTTACCTCATCTTACCCTAACAGCAGCTGCATCCTATCCCTACACTATCAGAGCAGAGTGACATGCGGCACGACTCCAGCTCAAATAGAGGCTGGGTCACATGCTGCACTTGGCCAATCACAGCCATGCCAATAGTAGGCATGGCTGTGATGGCCTCTTGGGGCAAGAAGTAAAACGCTACCTGATTGGCTGCTGTGCAGCCCTTCAGAAAGCGGGAAGAAATCGCCAAACAACGAACCCGAACTTTTACGTAAATGTTTGGGTTTGGATCCGTGTCACGAACACCCCAAAATTCGGTACAAATCCAAACTATACAGTTCAGGTTCGCTGATCCCTAGTCACCGACACGCACCACTACCTGACACTGGGAGCTCAGGCCTCTCAAAGTGACCCCTGCTGCCACGGCCCCTTACTCTGTTCTGACCTCTGCCTGCGCCAGAAACATTTAGGCCTCTGCCACGCCCTTGTGCAGGGCCTGGCACTTCTCTGTCTGACATACTGTTAGATCAAATTAATAAATAAAAGAAAATTAAAACATCCTAAAAATGTCGCTAATTTTCTCACTTCACCCACAATGGCTAATAAGCCCTTTTTCTCACACTAATACGCACAAAAAGGGCTTTAGAACATATAACTGTACCGCTGAACAGCAACTATACTTTTCTTTTGACACTAATACACGCCACAAAAGTCTTTAGAAAATATAACTGCACCACTGATCGGCAAATATATTTTACTTTTGCCACTAATACATGACAAAAAGGGCTTTAATTTTAGCACTTCACCACAGAACGGCTAATAAGCCCTTTTTTCCCCCACTAATACAAGCCAAAAAATGCTTTAGAAAATATAACTGCACTGCACAAGGGCACATAGAAATATTTTATATAGTTATATTATATAGTTTCAAACAGCACTTGTACCCTAATAAGAATGGTTTGCTGGAATTACAGAGCTGTATAATGGCAATTTGGGTCCCCAGTCAGTGCAGTAAGGTGTAATAGGATTGTTGCTTTTACCCAGGCGGTAACCTCCCCTATTGAACCCCCTTCATCATAAATGTTTGCCAATGATTCCTCCCTATCCTTTCCATACACCTTGAATAATCTTTCCATGCACTTGTAAATCGTTTTTTTTTAACACAATTATGCTTTTTCTAACACTGTCCCTAGCACCTGCTGATGTCTCTCCCTGCACTGAGCACACTGGTAAATGGCAGAATCCAAGATGGCTGAGGCTATATATCGGGCTGTGATATCACTATCAGCATTATGGGTGATCCCACGAGTTCCTCGTCCATGTCCTCACACCTGCAGCAGCAATTTTAGGAAAAAAAATGAATCATGAGGAAAGTTGGCTTCTGAGCTAATCAAATTTTTCCAGAAATTCGGATCTAATTCCATTTTGTCAGTTTCGATTCGCTCATCTCTAGCCATAATATATTCTTAATGCCCAAAAGAAATGTCCTGCTAATTCAGCATGGGACTATTTATGCCTTATGTAGAATCATTAGTTTAGAAACTATAGATTGGAACCATAGATGAATATATATATGCAATATAACATAAAAACTAAAAAAATAATTGCAATACAATGAATCAAAAAGTGTAAAAGGGGGTGTGGAGAAGTAATAGCTTTGTAATACTACATCTCTGATACAGTTTGTACCGCGCTAGGGAGGAACAGCAATCCACAGCAATCAGAATCCTTAACTTAGAGTAATCCTAGAGACGAAGTTCACATTCAGTCTCTGGTCTCAGAGTGATCGTGGACACAAGTTCTTATCCCGACATGGACCGCATGGCAGATCTCACACACCGTGCAGATTGTACGGCGTCCCGATTCAGCCACCAACATCCGGTTCGGGTAGGAGTACTGGACCTTAGATCAGGGAAAAGACAAGACCACTGGTGCGGTATCTTTGATAGAATGTATAGCGCAAGTTTATTTTACTTACAAAATCCACGATAAAATGAGCGTGTATATAAAAGGCCTTTTTATATACACGTTCATTTATCGTGGATTTTGTAAGTAAAATAAACTGCAGCTTGCACATTCTATCAAAGATACCGCACCAGTGGTCTTGTCTTTTCCCTGATCTAGGTCCAGTACTCCTACCCGAACAGATGTTGGTGGCTGAATCGGCGCTGCATAATCTGCACGTGTGTAGATCTGCCATGCGGTCCATGTCGGGATAAGAACTTGTGTCCACGATCACTCTGAGACCAGAGACTGAATGTGAACTTCGTCTCTAGGATTACTCTAAGTTAAGGATTCTGATTGCTGCGGATTGCTGTTCCTCCCTAGCGCGGTACCATCCTCTTTATCTTTCAATATATACGGAAGGGACAGAGCCCGTTCCTTCAGGCTACCGCCGCTCTCTCCGGTGTGTACGCGGACAAATATTGTGTTGATTCACAGCTGTTTCCTGATACAGTTTGTGTTTTTGATGGATTTTTATGTAGTTAAACAAAGCCATAATATTTTCTTAACGCCCAAAGGAAAAGACTTGTGCCTCATGTACAATCATTTGGATAGAAACAATAGATACAGTATATAGATATATGCAATATTACATAAAATATAAAAAAAATGTAATACAGTGAAATTAAAGCATAAAGGGGGAGATTCAGAACTGGCAAAAGCAAACTCGTTGTGCAGATAGACACAAAGATGCAACAGATGGCTGAAAATGGACAGCTCCTTAATGACCTGATATGTAATCAATCAACAGAATGCAACACAAGAATATCCAAATCACTCTTGTCATTATCAGGAGAATTGTAATTGAAGAAATAAGGCTCTTTAATCTCAGCTGGTTTCAAAGTAACTAATAACATAAACAAGCATCTTCCACTGATATCCTTTAATTAAAACCTTAAAATTTGTTATTTTAGCTAAATTAGCAATGTCATAGGATTACAAAAATTCTTGGTAATTATTATAATTGTGTGTAATGGCTCATAAATTTTCTACCACCACAACATAAGGAGAAAATGTTATCACTTCAGTGTAGATAAGAAAAACATTGTTTTAGAGAAATGAAATCATGTAATTGGAATAATGAAATGATCCTACATAATAGACTATATTTATGTAACTGTACTCAGTTATTAGGTTTTATTGCATCATTAAGCACAACTGTGTATCTTTATGTAGTCTATAGGTTTGGTTTGCTTTCTTTTGTTTAAAGGGGATAGCCACTTTCTGACTACTGTGTATCAATGTGTAAGATCACTGTATGGCAATTACTAATATTTTTATTAATGTTCTGTGCTATTAATAAGCCATGTTCCCTTGATGGACAAATAATCTGTATTGCCTACACCGAGGTCCTGTCCATAAGATGACAGCTGGTGGAGGGTCTGCACTCCTTGATTCTAACACTTCACACTGCACCTGCACTAAACTTCCAACAATGAAAGTATAGTTGGCAGCTGTAGTGTATGTGAATTGAGGAGAGTGTGTAATTGGAGGCTGAATGATTTGGCTGAGGACATGACCCTCCATCAGCGAAAAATAATATAGATAAGACCTCCATGCAGACAGCAGAAAATATATGTCCAGCAGGGGAACATATAGTAACTCAAGAGTTATAAAAATGGTGCAGAACATCAAGAAAGGCTATATTATTAAATGCCAGATAGTCATCTTACATACACATTGGTTAACGGTAGCAAATAGTGAACAACCAATTTTAGGTACAGCACTATTTTCTTTGTGCTTACCCTTTCAGCTACCAACTACCCTGTTGCAAAATGTGTAACAAGACCCCTTAACAAGGATGTATTTTCAAAGTAAATATAACATCTTAGCATGATGCCCTATGTAAGGTGATCATGATACTGCCAAATTGACACACAAAAATTCTGTGCTGCTACTAGGATTACTGAAAGAATTGTGTGCCATATAAGCAAATGTACTAATACTGTCTAAAATTTTGACAGTGTAAACTTGAGTCCAAAGTCTAAAGATGTACCAGATGTATTAAAGTGTATGATGCTGGATGATAAACCTGGTCCACCTTTAGGGTGGGTTCACACATGGCAGATAGAGATAAGGGAATCAAAGCTATCAAAGTGAAATTCGATCTGAATTCCGGGAACAATTTGATTCGCAACTAATGCGAATTTCCTTGCGCTCTGTGGTAACGAATCACAATTTTTTATAAAATGGAGACTACAATGGCGGCTACCCGTGTGAGCACATGGGGCAAGGAACTCTGGGAAGGTGAGATCACCCATAATGCCATGCATGCAGCCAGCCGGCCTTGTGATGTCACAGCCCTATAAATACCCCCAGCCATCTTGGATTCTGCAATTTTCCAGCGTTCTGAGTGCAGGGAGAGATGTTGCAGGCGCTAGGGAGAGTGATAGGAAAAATCTCATTGCATTGTGAAAAAAAAAGCAATTTATAAGTGCAGGGAAAGTATACGGAGGAATCCTTTCACAGCATAATGCAGGGAATGACTTCAGAATAGGCGCTAGGGACAGTGATAGGGAAAACTTCATTGTGAAAAAAAAGTGATTTATAAGTGCAGGGAAAGATTATTTGGGGATCCAAATAGCCATTATACAGCCGTCATTCCAGCAATTTGTTCTTGGGGTACAAGTGCAATGTTGAAAAGCCTTTAGTGGCTTATATCTGTGGAAAAAGATAAAATAAATAAATATATATATATATAGTAACATAGTATATTATATTAGGCTGAAAAAAGACATTTGTCCATCCAGTTCGACCTGTTTCCTGCAAGTTGATCCAGAGGAAGGCAAAAAAAACCTGTGAGGTAGAGCCAATTTTCCCCACTTAAGGGGAAAAAAAATCCCTTCCCGACTCCAATCAGGCAGTCAGAATAACTCCCTGGATCAACGACCTATCTCTAGAAGCTATAGCCTGAAATATTATTACACTCCAGAAATACATCCAGGCCCCTCTTGAATTCCTTTATTGTAATCACCATCACCACCTCCTCAGGCAGAGAGTTCCATAGTCTCACTGCTCTCACCGTGAAGAACCCTTTTCTATGTTTGTGTACAAACCTTCTTTCCTCTAGACGCAGAGGATGTCCCCTCGTCACAGTCACAGTCCTGGGGATAAATAGATGATGGGAGAGATCTCTGTACTGACCCCTGACATATTTATACATAGTTATTAGATCTCCCCTCAGTCGTCTTTTTTCTAAAGTGAATAACCCTAATTTTGATACCCTTTCAGGGTACTGTAGTTGCCCCATTCCAGTTATTACTTTAGTTGCCCTCCTCTGAACCCTCTCTAGCTCTGCTATGTCTGCCTTGTTCACAGGAGCCCAGAACTGTACACAGTACTCCATGTGTGGTCTGACTAGTGATTTATAAAGTGGTAAGACTATATTTTCATCACGGGCATCTATGCCCTTTTGATGCAACCCATTATCTTATTGGCCTTAGCAGCACCTGCCTGACACTGGTTTTTACAGCTTAGTTTGTTATTTATTAAAATTCCTAGATCCTTTTCCATGTCAGTGTTACTGAGTGTTTTACCATTTAGTATGTACGGGTGACTTGCATTATTCCTTCCCATGTGCATAACTTTACATTTGTCAGTGTTAAACCTCATCTGCCATTTCTCTGCCCAAGCCCCCAATCTATCCAGATCCCTCTGTAGCAGAAAACTGTCCTCTTCAGTGTTAATTACTTTACACAGTTTAGTGTCATCTGCAAAATTGATATTTTACTGTGCAAGCCTTCTACAAGATCATTAATAAATATATTGAAGAGAATAGGGCCCAATACTGACCCCTGAGGTACCCCACTAGTTACAGTGACCCAATCTGAGTGTGTACCGTTAATAACCACTCTCTGTTTTCTATTACTGAGCCAGTTACTTACCCACATACAGATATTTTCTCCTAGTCCAAGTGTTCTCATTTTATATACTAACCTTTTGTGTGGTACAGTGTCAAAAGCTTTGGAGAAGTCCAGATATATGGCATCCACTGATTCACCCCGGTCAAGTCTAGAACTTACCTCCTCATAGAAACTGATTAAATTAGTTTGACATGACCGATCCCTATATATATTGTGGGGAGTTAGCTCTGGTCTCGAGGATCGTTCACAAAAACTTCCTTCCGGACAACGGATTTCACGTCCAAACAGTGCGTTTATTATAGCAGAAACAACCCAACAGGTGCAAAACAATAAACACTGGCCCGGCTAGGCTCTAACTAAACATATTAGTTGGGTCCCTCACTCACCTAGTGGGTACAGTTCACACCCTGTGAACTGCTGCGGCTTTCTCCAGCCCAATGTCCCACAGCCTCCTGGCTGTTCAGAGCACTGTTCACACACAGCCTCAGATCAGTGTCCGTTGGGGAATTCAGGCTCACCAGACCTCCTGACTGTGGCCCTGCGACCCTTCCAGGCGTCGCTGTGTCCCCCAATTCCGGGCTGTCGCTTAGCCCCGTGGCCCCTCAGCCAACTCAGCCGAGACCACTCACACAGAGCCTCTGTCTCCAAAGCTCTCTCCAGAGTGGGGCCCCACCCATGTCCAACAAGAGGATTAAATATCCTCCCTGGACATGGGCATTGTCCAAAATCCTGGACTGGAGCATGGGGAACAGGCACCCACCCAGCACATTACCTGTTCCCAGTAAAAGCCCGCCCTGGAACTGGCTGAGCCAGCTATACTAACACTAGTACTTGGGCTTTCACTCCCCCAAGGCCAGGCACCTTGGTGACACGCTCTCTCTGACGGCCTCCCTGGGGTTTCACTGCACACCCCAGTGTTCACATTGCCACATATCCCCCCTCTGTTCACACCTGTGGGGGTGAACACATGTACCGCCTGGTCGCTCGTGATAGGGCACCCGCATTATCTTGCCATCTTTAAGCTCAAGGGTCCCCCTGGAAGATGTGGCCAGCACCACAGGCTTCCCCTTATTCTGCCACAACCACGCCAGCAGAGCCCAGTTCGTCATAAACACGAAGCTTACTAACCTACCAGTCATCTTGTCCCATACTAGAGACACCTGGTCGCTACTAGCAACTACCACAGTTTTAGCGGACCTTGACCTGTCAGCCTCTTTTTGTCTCTTTGTTTTATCAACAGATAGCATCTTTCTTTTCCTTTACTCCCCCAGGGGTTATGTCAGGTTTGGCTTCAGTTTCAGAATCTTCTGCTTCTTCAGTGGTACTCCCCACTTCAGCAGACTCTTTTCCAGTCTTTTCTTTGGAGTCTCCATTCACTTTATTAGCCGTCTTATCCTTCACGGACATGGCATCATATCCTTTCCTTCTTAACTCCTCCTCCTCTTTCTCATCAAGGTTGGAGGCACCGGGGATATCAGGACCTTCGCCAGACTCGTCGTCTTCTGGCAATCCCTGCAGAGGTTCACCCGGGACATGGTTCTCCTTTCGGGCAGGATTCAGGGAGCCAGCCCATCGGAGTAGACAGGACCCTCATACTGGTTGTCGGTCCCCTCGTATTTCTTCCCCAGCAGACTGCTAGCTTTCTGGAAGGCATTGACAGCAGAGGAATGTCTTTCATGACCAGGTCCTGGCCACACACTGTCACGAGTCTCTGGGTTTCTGCATCCACCTCAGCACCACCATCTGGTTCAGCAGATACATCTTCCATCTTCCTCTCTGCCTCGGCTGGCACCACAGCGCCACCACCTCCAGACCCATTCTTAACGGGTTCTGACTTCTTGGCATCTTTCAGAGGATCTTCCTCTTCAGGCATCTCATTGTCTTCCACCGGCTGCGCAGGAGCACGCTTAGGCTTCTCCAACTCATAGACTTCATCTTTTGAGCTCCTGAGACCTTCCATCTCTGCTCTGAGTTGCTTGTTCAGCCTCTCCAATTCATCTCGCTCCTTAAGCGCTTTTCAAGGGCTCTAGCCAAGGAGAGGGCCATGGTCGTCTTCTTAGTTTTTCGGACCAGCTTGTTAGCAGCGCCCGCTCTTGGGCCTTCTGGTCCAGCTGCTCTTCACTCTGTTTCGGTGTAACAGCAGTTGTAGGAGTACCACCATTCTTTCTTAGACACTCTGTGGGATTTCCACCCAGGGACTCTTCAAATGCCCACTGTTGAGGTCTACTATAGACTTTTGTGTCTTTCTGGAGTCTTTTCCCTCCCCAGGACACCAGGAGGTAGACCCTTCAGTTCACTCATCTTTTCTGGGGTCTCCTCTTTTGACCCTTCTGCAGCCTTCTTCGGTGACCCTGTGACGACAGCTTGTCCCTTCTCTATCGTATCTAGGGACCGTGTGGCGAGAGTGAGATCAGCCTCCGGTTTGCAGCTGTACTGTTCTGTCAGGTCATCTAAGACTGTCTGGATATGAGCTTCAGACACTAGGCTTACGTCACCCGACTGAACTCTTGTCTCGTCAGATATAACTGTCGTCTGGTTGCTACCAGTAACCACGTCAGTTTGGCAAGACCTCAACATGGCAGCCTCTCTCTCAGAGTTGCTGTCGGTCATAGCACCTGCTTCA
This sequence comes from Bufotes viridis, assembly GCA_033119425.1. Classification (NCBI taxonomy): domain Eukaryota; kingdom Metazoa; phylum Chordata; class Amphibia; order Anura; family Bufonidae; genus Bufotes; species Bufotes viridis. The sequence goes on from CM065590.1 coordinate 347,782,169, forward strand.
TATATACTGCTCATGTCATTCTCATTTCCGTCCTCTAGGGGCACCGATGAGCTAATCCCCACCTGGGACATTTTATTAACCATAGAAACCTGTGGAGACTGCATATCCACTTCTAGTACGTGTGGTACACCCTCTAGGACTGCCCCATGTACTTGCACATTTTTCACAGTGGTTTCCCTCAGTTGTGAGCTCTCAACATCAATTAGCATTTTATACCATCCACATTTTTACCAACAGGGAGCTTTTCCCCAATCACAGCCTGCAAAGGAAAAGGACTGTCATCATCCTCATCCCTTCTTGCACATAGATCCACATTATCATTATATATTTCATCAAACTCTGCACCTTCACTTGGCACCGTGTCGGCACCATTGTTTCCAATGGTCATTTCACTTAAACCATTGCTTCCTATCTGCATTTCCCTTACACCTTCATTTAAAGGGACAGGTACAGGTTCTGTAGGAGCTTCATTACTTCCCACAGAAGTGTCTCCATTGCCCCACATTACATCACGCATGAGCCTATTTCCAACATCAAGTCCATCAGTCTCTGTTCCAACCATGGTCTCACCCTCCGTGAGGACCCCTGGATAGTCCACAGGATTCACATAATTGTCCCGGACAGACATCATTCTACCTCTTACCCAGGCTAGCATGGGATCTCTGATTTTCGCCATCCCAAATCTAGCCTTGGTCACGGGCACTTTAAACAACATCTTGAGCTTCTCCCCTGCAGATTCCTGCGAGAGAGCAACCGCAACAGGCTTACCAGCCTGTTCAGACACAGCATTTTTCCCATAGTCACTCATTTTTGAGACATCTTCACGCCGCAGCGCTTTATCACTCTCCAGCCCGGCAGGTAGCAACTGCCGCCGGCTCATTGTCACAGGGTCTGCCACAAAATTATCAACAGGAACAGTCTTACCGATTGTCGTCACTGACTCGGCACTCCCGGAAGATAAGGGTAGTCCAGAAATATCTCCAGCACGGTCATCACCCTTCTCCTCAATGCAGTAGTTGCCACGGGAGACGCCTTGGACTTGTCTCCTGTCTTTTTCTGGACGGACATTCCAGCCGCACCCTTTAGGATTCTGTGCACAGTTGCAGGGAAAATAGGCACTCCTGAGAAACGCACTGCTCTCCACCTCTTTGTCTTCCCGACGGTTGCCCTTGGCAACGGCACATATTACCTCGAACAGTCCACTCAGAGCCGCCTCTCCAAGTGCCGCACTCGGCTTTCTCACCAACCGATCAGTCTCCAGCACCAGCTGCTCCATTACACCCTCAGTGGTCTTGGTTTTCCGCCAAACCGGGCCACTTCTCACATATGGCATCACCTTTGGCATAAGCAGCTTCCGCCACACCTGACTATCTTTCACCCAGGACGCCATTTTGAGCAAAAAAATTTCCACAGGTCAGTTTTTTTTCCTTTTTCCCCTTTAAACCTTCGCACTGCTTGCACCACAGGGAAAAACAGTCCAGACAGCAGTTCTTTTGCAACCCAGCAAAGTGTCCAGGACCACACGAGCAGCACCTGCTCCACCGAACAAACAGGCTTCCGGCCCTAAGCTCCAATACAGCAATCGCACAGTTTTTCCTCTGTCCTGTCGTTGCCCCAGCAACACTTTACCTTTATCCAGCAGGGACGACTTGCCCGCATCCGACACCAAATGTGGGGAGTTAGCTCTGGTCTCGAGGATCGTTCACAAAAACTTCCTTCCGGACAACGGATTTCACGTCCAAACAGTGCGTTTATTATAGCAGAAACAACCCAACAGGTGCAAAACAATAAACACTGGCCCGGCTAGGCTCTAACTAAACATATTAGTTGGGTCCCTCACTCACCTAGTGGGTACAGTTCACACCCTGTGAACTGCTGCGGCTTTCTCCAGCCCAATGTCCCACAGCCTCCTGGCTGTTCAGAGCACTGTTCACACACAGCCTCAGATCAGTGTCCGTTGGGGAATTCAGGCTCACCAGACCTCCTGACTGTGGCCCTGCGACCCTTCCAGGCGTCGCTGTGTCCCCAATTCCGGGCTGTCGCTTAGCCCCGTGGCCCCTCAGCCAATCTCAGCCGAGACCACTCACACAGAGCCTCTGTCTCCAAAGCTCTCTCCAGAGTGGGGCCCCACCCATGTCCAACAAGAGGATTAAATATCCTCCCTGGACATGGGCATTGTCCAAAATCCTGGACTGGAGCATGGGGAACAGGCACCCACCCAGCACATTACCTGTTCCCAGTAAAAGCCCGCCCTGGAACTGGCTGAGCCAGCTATACTAACACTAGTACTTGGGCTTTCACTCCCCCAAGGCCAGGCACCTTGGTGACACGCTCTCTCTGACGGCCTCCCTGGGGTTTCACTGCACACCCCAGTGTTCACATTGCCACAATATATATACACAGTTCACTTCTGCAGCTATATGTGGTGAAAGCGTTTAGTGGCCTATTTCAGTACAAAAGAGAAATGTATTCGCAGTTCACTTTTGCAGTTATTTGCTCTAAAATTGTTTACTGGCCTATTTCAGTACAAAAGATAATTATTTGGCGCTTTTAGAGTGTTTAAATTTCACATTTATTTTGTTCAGCTAACAGTATGTCAGACAGAGAAGTGCCAGGCCCTGCACAGGGGAGTGGCAGAGGCCTAAATGTTTCTGGCACAGGCACAGGTCGCAGAGTAAGGTAGCGTGGTAGCAGTAGTCGCAGCAAGAGGCCTGAGCTCCCGGTGTCATCGAGCGGTCGTGTCTTGAACAGCAACCCAGCGGTTATTGATTAGTTAACTCGGTCATCCACTTCATCCCAAGTAACATCAGACACCCCCAGTCAACAGTCAGTGGGTTCGTCAGACACAACCCTTAGTTGGCATAGTCTGGGAGGAGACCCTGTGCCCTCACCTGTCCTCAACCTGCCTCTGTCCTTTTCTGTTCCCTCAGCCAGAGAAGTTATGTATGCTCCACTATACAGCGAGGACGAGCTACTAGAGGACAGTCAGCAGCTACTGCCCAGCCAAGATCTGGAGGAGACATCTGCCGCTTCCTCTGCTAGCCGGGCAAGTAGTGATGAGGAGAGTGGCGTGGGAGGTGGTGTTGCGACCGGTCAGACTCCTGACCCAGAGACCGTTGAGGAGGACATCAGTGACGTGCAGACAGTACTCGATGATGACAAAGCCAATCGCACGTGAGAGCCGGGTGAAGAAGGGGCTTCGTCATCATTGGAGTGGGTGGCAGCTTGACTGTGAAGCAGTGGCTGAGCCAGCAAGTCGCTAGCGTGGCCGGGGGGCAGCAATGGGAGGTCGAGAGCCAAACTGGCACAGGGTAGACCACCCGCTTTGCAGCAGTCTACCTGACCGGAAAGGAGTGCTGCACAGGTTCACAAAAGCAGCGGTTGTAGCAGTCAGCCAGTGCATAGTGTTAGGGGTAAAATGGCAGTTTTTTGTGAATTCGTCGGAGGAGGTCAACATGACTATATGTAGTATATGTGGGCAGAAGGTTAAGCGTGGCTAGATGCCAATGTTGACACCACGGCCCGGTGTCAACATATACAGCTTCACAATGAAGTGGCCTGGGAGAACTGTGGCCAGGCTGCCGCAGCAACCGCTACATCACCCAGTGGCACACCGCACCCAGTTTCAGGCAGACAAGGCTCCACCACCTCAGCCGAAGGGAGATATCTGTCGCTCCCGTCGTCTGCTGTTCCTGATGCTCCTGCTCCTCCTCCTCCTTGTCAGTCATTCCATCAGCAATCAATCACCGAAGCGATTGCCAAGAGACAATGGTATGCGTGCATGCATCCAACGGCGCAGAACCTGAAAGTGCTCCTGTCCAAGTTGCTGGTGCTTCAGTCCCTCCCATTCCAAGTGGTGGACTCTGCACCTTTCAGAGAACTGATGGCTTGTGCCGAGCTTAGGTAGAGAGTCCCAAGCCGTCATTTCTTTTCCGAAACGGCAGTACCAGCCATGCACAAACATGTAGAACAGAAGGTGGACCAGTCCTTGAGCCTGTCGGTGTCTGCCTAAGTGCATGGCAGCCAACGCTTGGAGCTTTAACTACGGTCAGGGACAATACATGTCCTTTACGGCCCACTGGGTGAATATCTTCCTGCACTGCCACACCAGAAACTTGGCCAGGTGACGCTGCTTGTGCCTCCATATTCTCACGCTTTTTCTCCAGCGACAATGTCAGCCTCTGCCTCTTCTTGCACCTTCTTTCACCCACCTTTGTCAGCAGGTACTGGTATTGCTACCCACCACCCCACTCTGTCATTGGGTCACTTTGTGGTCTCCTGCTGCTGCCATTTCCAAACTATGTCACCTTGCCACTCTGTGGTATCCTCCTAAAGCTTCTGCTGTCGCCACCTCCAGACTCGGTCATTGTGCCACTCTGTGGTCTCCTCATGTTGCCGCCACCTCCAGACTCGGTCATTGTTCCACTCTGTGGTCTCCTCATGCTGCCCCCACCTCCAAACTTGGTCATTGTTACACTTTGTGGTCTCCTCATGCTGCCACCACCTCCAGACTCGGTCATTTGCCACTCTGTTGCCTCCTGATTCTGCTGCAACCTCCACACTCTGTTATTGGGACCCTCTGTGGTCTCCTCATGCTGCTTTCACCACCTCCACACTTGGTCTTTGTGCCGCTCTGTGGTCTCCTCCTGCTGCCGCCACATCCAGACTCTGACATTGTGCCACTCGTTGGCCTCCTTATACTGCTTCCACCTCGTCACTATGTCATAGGTCCACACTGTGGACTTCTCATGCTATTCCCACCCTCCTCACTACATGACTGGTCCACTATTTTGGTTTTCGATCTGGCTGACCTCATCATTTATTTGACCTTTCTTCTGATCTGTCAGGAGCAAGGAAAATTAGATACACAACGGATCCTGCTTGTGTAGCAGCTGTAAGTTCTGTATGGTCCCATCAGAATTGGCTTATGATTTGTAGACAAAAGCAGGAGTGGGTAGAAAACACAGAAGACTTGCAAATATTCCATTCATGTGTTATCTCTGTTTTAGATCCACTCCTGTTTTTTTTTTTTTATTAGCAATACTGATGGATTATTGAGCAAATGCTGACTGAGTGAAGGCTTATGCTCCACTGACAGGATCCGTTTTTGTGGGTTATTGTTCTGACGGATCAGAGGAAGGGCAAATTAATCAGTGACTAGTGTTGGGCTGAACAGTTCGAGCATAGTTCGGGTTGGTACCGAATTTTGGGGTGTTCGGGACACGGATCCGGACGCAAATCTGGTGTTCCAGCTGTTGCAGGCCAAGTGTTAATTTGTCCGTAAAAGGGTATATTTTGTTCTGGGGTGAAATTCAATTGCCAATATAGCAATACCCTGAATCTGGTGTTCCAGCTGTTGCAGGCCAAGTTTTAAACTGTCCGTAAAAGGGTATATTTTGTTCTGGGGTTAAATTAAATTTCCAATATAGCAATACCCTGAATCTGGTGTTCCAGCTGTTGCAGGCCAAGTGTTAATCTGTCTGTAAAAGAGTATATTTTGTTCTGGGGTGAAATTCAATTGCTAAAATAGCAATACCCTGAATCTGGTGTCCTAGCACTGGCTGGCAAAGTATAATAGTGTCCGCCAAAAAATATATTTTGTTCTGGGGTGAAATTGACTTGCCAAAATAGCAATACCCTGAATCTGGTGTTCCAGCTTTTGCAGGCCAAGTGATAATCTGTCTGTAAAAGGGTATATTACACTCAAGGTGTATATACAAGTGCTGAGAGGGTTATGCTCAATAACTTCACACGCTACCATGCATCTCCCATTGTATTTCAGTCCGCTAAAGGGTATATTACACAAAGTGTTAAAATACAATTGCTGAAGGCATAATCCTACATATTTTTTCACACGCTACTGTGCATCTCCAAGTGTAAATCTGTCCATAAAAGGATACCTTTCATACAGGGCCTAAATACTAGCCCTACAGTTGATATTCCCCTAAATCAGTGGTTACTGCTGTGTCTGGATTAGTGTAATACACTACATAAATAGACAGATAGTGTTAGGTGCCTGTAAAAAAGCCTGAATTTGAAATCAATACATTGGGCCAAATATTTTTTCTTATTGTGGTGCTTGGTGAATGGTAACAATGAGGAAAACATCTAGTAAGGGACGCGGACGCGGTCGTGGTGGTGTTAGTGTACCCTCTGGTGCTGGGAGAGGACGTGGCCATTCTGCCACAGCCACACGTCCTAGTGAACCAACTACCTCAGGTTCCAGTATCGCCAGAATTTACAGCGATATTTGGTGGGGCCCAATGCCGTTCTAAGGATGGTAAGGCCTGAGCAGGTACAGGCACTAGTCAATTGGGTGGCCGACAGTGGACCCAGCACGTTCACAACATTATCTCCCACCCAGTCTTCTGCAGAAAGCACACAGCTGGCTCCTGAAAATCGAGCCCATCAGTCTGTCACATCACCCCCATGCATATCAGGGAAACTGTCTGAGCCTCAAGTTATGCAGCAGTCTCTTATGCTGTTTGAAGACTCTGCTGGCAGAGTTTCCCAAGGGAATCCACTTAGCCCTTCCCCAGTGGTGGAAGACATAGAATGCACTGATGCACAACCACTGATGTTTCCTGATGATGAGGACATGGGAATACCACCTCATCGGAGACCGCACGTCTCTGATGATGACGAAACACAGGTGCCAACTGCTGCGTCTTTCTGCAGTGTGCAGACCGAACAGCAGGTCAGGGAGGAAGACTGTGTGGAAGACGATGCAGGGGACGATGAGGTCCTAGACCCACATGAAATGAAGGTCGTGCCACTGACTTTCATAGTTCAGAGGAAGAGGCAGTGTTGAGACCGAGCAAAAGAGGGAGCAGGGGGCAAAAGCAGAACAGCCGCCGCCAAGAGAGTTCATCTGCTACTGGCTACCGCCACCAGGGACCGAGCACCCCAAAGGCAGCTTCAAGGAGTTCCCTGGCATTGCACTTCTTTAAACAATGTGCTGACGACAAGACCCGAGTGGTTTGCACGCTGTGCCATCAGAGCCTGAAGCGAGGCATTAACGTACTGAACCTTAGCACAACCTGCATGACCAGGCATCTACATGCAAAGCATGACCTGCAGTGGAGTAAACACCTTAAAAGCAAGGAACTCACTCTGGCTCCCCTGCTCCCTCTTCTGATGCTGCTTCGGCCTCTTCCTCTGCCTCGGGAGGAACGTTGGCACCTGCTGCCCACCAAACAGAGGATGTGCCACCGACACCACCACCTGCATCACCAAGCATCTCCACCATGTCACACGGCAGCGTTTAGCTCTCCATCTCACAAACCTTGGAAAGAAAGCGTAAATTCCCACGTAGCCACCCTCGAGCCCTGGGCCTGAATGCCAGCATTTCTAAACTACTGGCCTTTGAAATGCTGTCATTCAGGCTGGTAGACACTAGACAGCTTCAAACAGCTGATGTCCATGGCTGTCCCACAGTATGTTGTTCCCAGCCGCCACTACTTCTCCAAGACAGCCGTGCCTTCCCTGCACAACCAATCCAATAAAATCAAGTGTGCACTGCGCAACGCCATCTGTGGCAAGGTCCACCTAACCACAGATACGTGGACCAGTAAGCACCGCTTAGGACGCTATATCTCCCTAACTGCACACTGGGTAAATGTAGTGGCGGCTGGGCCCCAGGCTAAAAGTTCCTTGGCGCACGTCCTTCCGCCGCCAAGGATCGTAGGGTATCATTCTTTGCTTCCTGCAGCCTCCTTTTCCTACTCAGCTACCTCCTCCTCTGCTTCCATCAGCTCATCCAGTCAGCCACACACCTTCACCACCAAGTTCAGCACAGCCCGGGGTAAACGTCAGCAGGCCATTCTGAAACTCATATGTTTGGGGGACAGGCCCCACACCGTGCAGGAGTTGTGGTGGGGTATTGACCAACAGACCTACGAGTGGTTTCTGCCGGTGGGCCTCAAGCCGGCCTGGTGGTGTGCGATAATGGGCGAAATCTCGCCGCAGCTCTGGGACTAGCCGCTTTGATGCACATCCCTTGCCTGGTACATGTGCTGAATTTGGTGATGCAGAAGTTCATTCACAACTACCCCGACATGTCAGAGCGGCATAAAGTGCGGGCCGTCTGTGTGCGCTTCCGGCGTTCACATCCTGCCCCTGCTCGCCTGTCTGCGCTACAGCGTAACTTTGGCCATCCCGCTAACCGCCTCATATGCGACGTGCCCACAAGGTGGAACTCCACCTTGCACATGCTGGAGAGACTGTGCGAGCAGCAGCAGACCATAGTGGAGTTTCAGCTGCAGCACGCGCGCGTCGGTCGCACTGCAAAACAGCACCACTTTACCACCAATGATTAGGTCTCCATGCGAGACCCGTGTGCCCTGTTGCACTGTTTCGAGTACTCCACCAACATGGCCAGTGGCGATGACACCGTTATCAGCGTTACAATACCACTTCTATGTCTCCTTGAGAAAACCCTTAGGGCGATGATGGAAGAGGAGGTGGCCCAGGAGGAGGAGGAGTAGGAGGATAAGGGGTCATTTTTAGGACTTTCAGGCCAGTCTGTTAGAAGTGGCTCAGAGGGAGGCTTTTTGCAACTGCAGAGGCCAGGTACAAATGTGGCCAGCCAGGGCCCACTACTGGAGGATGAGGAGGATGAGGAGGAGGTGGAGGAGGATGAGGATGAAGCAGGTTCAAAGCGGGGTGGCAACCAGCACAGCTCAGGCCCATCACTGGTGCGTGGCTGTGGGGATATGGAGGATGATACGCCTCCCACAAAGGACATTTTGTCCTTACCTCTGGGGAGCCTGACACACATGAAGGACTGCATGCTGCAGTGCCTGCGCAAAGACAGCAGAGTTGCCCACATTTTAACGTCTGCTGGATCCCCGGTACAAAGACAATGTGCCCACCTTACTTCCTGCACTGGAGCGTGATGGGAAGATGCGCGAGTACAAGCGCACGCTGGTAGACGCGCTCCTGAGAGCATTCCCAAATGTCACAGGGGAACAGATGGAAGCCCAAGGCGAAGGCAGCGGAGGAGCAAGAGGTCATCAACGCAGCTGTGTCACGGCCAGCTCCTCTGAGGGCAGGGTTAGCATGGCAGAAATGTGGAAAAGTTTTGTCTCCACGCCACAGCTAACTGCACCACCACCTAATAAGGAACGTGTTAGCAGGAGGCAGCATTTCACTAACATGGTTGAACAGTACAAGTGCACACCCCTCCATGTACTGACTGATGGTTCGGCCCCATTCAACTTCTGGGTCTCCAAATTGTCCACGTGGCCAGAGTTAGCATTTTATGCCTTGGAGGTGCTGGACCGCCCGGCGGCCAGCGTTTTGTCTGAGACGTGTATTCAGCATGACAGGGGAGTCATTACTGACAAACGCAGCCGCCTGTCCACAGCCAACGTGGACAAGCTGACGGTCATAAAATGAACCAGGCATGGATCCCACAGGTCCTGGCCCTCCCTTGTGCAGAATAGACATTTATAACTGCCTCCCCTCAACCATGTATTCTTGTACTCCGGGGCACTTCTTTATTGAATCCTCATTTTTTTAACTTTACAATGATCTGGCGGTGCAACCCAAATTAATGAACCTCTCCTCAATCTGGGCGTCGGGGCCTAAATAACTGAAAGTGGCCTGTTACAATAGTGGGTGACATAAAGCCTGAACCTCTGCCATGCGACCTCTCTCCTCTGTCTGGGTGCTGGGACCTAAATAACTGAAAGTGGCCTTCTCCAGTGGTGGGTGATATGACGCCTTATTCCTTGCTGTGGGACCTCTCTCCTCTGTCTTGGTGCTGGGCCTAAATAACTGAAAGTGGCCTTCTCCAGTGGTGGGTGATATGACACTTTATTCCTTGCTGTGGGACCTCTCCTCTGTCTGGGTGCTGGGGCCTAAATAAATGAAAGTGGCCTTCTCCAGTGGTGGGTGATATGACGCCTTATTCCTTGCTGTGGGACCTCTCTCCTCTGTCTGGGTGCTGGGGCCAAAATAAATGAAAGTGGCCTTCTCCAGGGGTGGGTGATATGAAGCCTTATTCCTTGCTGTGGGACCTCTCTCCTCTGTCTGGGTGCTGGGGCCTTAATAACTGAAATTGGCCTTCTCCAGTGGTGGGTTATATGAAGCATGATTCTCTTCTGTGGGACCTCACTCCTCTGTCTGGGTGCTGGGGCCTAAATAACTGAACGTGGCCTTCTCCAGTGGTGGGTGTTATGACACCTTATTCCTTGCTGTGGGAACTCTCTCCTCTGTCTGGGGCCGAAATAATTGAAAGTGGCATTCTCCAGTGGTGGGTGATATGACAAATTATTCCTTGCTTTCAGACCTCTCTCCTCTGTCTGTGTGCTGGGGCTTAAATAACTGAAAGTGGCCTTCTCCAGTGGAGGGTGATATCACGCCTTATTCCTTGCTGTGGGAACTCTCTCCTCTGTCTGGGGCCGAAATAATTGAAAGTGGCCTTCTCCAGTGGTGGGTGATATGACAAATTATTCCTTGCTTTCGGACCTCTCTCCTCTGTCTGGGTGCTGGGGCCTAAATAACTGAAAGTGGCCTTCTCCAGTGGTGGGTGATATGACGCATAATTCCTTGATGTGGGACCTCTCTCCTCTGTCTGGGTGCTGGGACCTTTATAACTGAAAGTGGCCTTCTCCAGTGGTGGGTGTTAAGATGCATGATTCTATGCTGTGGGACCTCTTTCCTTTGTCTGTGTGCTGGATCCTAAATAACTGAAAGTGGCCTTCTCCAGTGGTGGGTGATATGACGCCTTATTCCTTGCTGTGGGACCTATCTCCTCTTTCTGGGGTCGAAATAACTAAAAATGGCCTTCTCCAGTGGTGGGTGATATGACACCTTATTCCTTGCTTTGGGACCTCTCTCTCCTGTCTGGCTGCTGGGGCCTAAATAACTGAAAGTGGCCTTCTCCAGTGGTGGGTGATATGACACCTTATTCCTTGCTGGGGACCTCTCTCCTCTTTCTGGGGCCGAAATAATTGAAAGTGGCCTTCTCCAGTGGTGGGTGATATGACACCTTATTCCTTGCTGTGGGACCTCTCTCTTCTGTCTAGGTGCTGGGGCCAAAATAAATGAAAGTGGCCTTCTCCAGTGGTGGGTGATATGACGCATGATTCTCTGCTGTGGGACCTCTCTCCTCTGTCTGGGTGCTGGGTCCTAAATAACTGAAAGTGGCCTTCTCCAGTGGTGGGTGATATGATGCCTTATTCCCTTGCTGTGGGACCTCTCTCCTCTGTCTGGGTGCTGGGGCCTAAATAAATGAAAGTTTCCTTCTCAAGTGGTGGGTGATATGACGCATGATTCTCTGCTGTGGGACCTCTCTCCCTCTGTCTGGGTGCTGGGGCCTAAATAACTGAAAGTGGCCTTCTCCAGTGGTCAGTGATATGACGCCCTATTCCTTTCTGTAGGCCCTCTCTCATCTGTCTGGGTGCTGGGGCTAAATAAATGAAAGTGGCCTTCTCCAGTGGTGGGTGATATGACGCATGATTCTCTGCTGTGGGACCTCCCTCCTCTGTCTTGGTGCTGGGGCCTAAATATCTGAAAGTGGCCTTCTCCAGTGGTGGGTGATATGATGCCTGATTCCTGGCTTTGGGACTCTCTCCTCTGTCTGGGTGCTCGGGCCTAAACAATTGAAAGTGGTCTTCTCCATTGCTGGGTGATATAACGCCTTATTCCTTGCTGTGGGATCTCTATCCTCTATCTAAATGCTGGGTCCTAAATAACTGAAAGTGGCCTTCTCCAGTGGTGGGTGATATGACGCCCTATTCCTTGCTGTAGGCCCTTTCTCCTCTGTCTGTGTGCTGGTTCCTAATTAAATGAAAGTGGCCTTCTCCAGTGGTGGGTGATATGACGCATTATTCTCTGCTGTGGGACCTCTCTCCTCTGTCTGGGTGCTGGGGCCTAAATAACTGAAAGTGGCCTTCTCCAGTGGTGGGTGATATGACCCCTTATTCCTTGCTGTAGGACCTCTCTCCTCTGTCTTGGTGCTGGGTCCAAAATAATTGAAAGTGGCCCTCTCTAGTGGTGGGTGATATGACGCATGATTCCTTGCTGTGGGACCTCTCTCCTCTGTCTGGGTGCTGGGGCTTAAATAACTGAAAGTGGCCTTCTCCAGAGGTGGGTGATATGACGCCTTATTCCTTGCTGTGGGACCTCTCTCCTCTGTCTGGGTGCTGTGCCTAAATAA
>CM065590.1:347794834-347818519 GCA_033119425.1 Bufotes viridis
CGTCATGCAACTTACCACCCAAATGAATTTTACCTCCTTTTCTTCTCACTAATAGAGCTTTCATTTGGTGGTATTTCATTCTTGCTGACATTTTTACTTTTTTGCTATTAATAAAAATGTAACGACATTTTTGCAAAAAAATGACATTTTTCACTTTCTGTTGTAATTTTTTTTAAAAACTACATTTCTATATAAATTTTTCACAAAATTTATTGTTCTACATGTCTTTGCTAAAAAAAATCCAATAAGTGTATATTTATTGGTTTGGGTAAAAGTTATAGCGTTTACAAACTATGGTGCAAAAAAGTGAATTTCGGCATTTTGAAGCAGCTCTGACTTTCTGAGCACCTGTCATGTTTCTTCAGGTGCTAGAATGCCAGGAAAGTATAAATACCCCCCAAATGACACCATTTTAGATAGAAGACACCCCAAAGTATTCACGGAGGGGCATGGTGAGTTCATGTATCATTTCATTTTTTTTCACAAGTTAGCGGAAAATGACACTTTCTGAGGGAAAAAAAATAATAATAAAGTTTCCATTTCTGCTAACTTCTGGCAAAAAAATATAAAATCTCATACGGACTCACTATGCCCCTCAGTGAATACCTTGGGGTGTCTACTTTCCGAAATGGGGTCATTTGTGGGGTAAGTTTACTGCTCTGGCATTTTGGGCGGGGCTAAATTGTGAGCAGCCCTGTAAAACCTAAAGGTACTCGTTGGAATTTGGGCCCCTTTGCGCACCCAGGCAGCAAAAAAGTGTCACACACGTGGTATCGCCGTACTCAGGAGAAGTAGGGCAATATGTTTTGGGGTGTATTTTTACATATACCCATGCTGGGTGAGAGAAATATCTCTTTTGTATAAAAAAAATTTAAAAAGTTGTCGTTTACAGAGATATTTCTCACACCCAGCATGGGTATATATAAAAATACACCCCAAAACTCATTGCCCTACTTCTCCTGAGTACGGTGATACCACATGAGTGACACTTTTTTGCAGCCTGGGTGCGCAAAGGGGCCCTAAAACCAATGAGTACCTTTAGGATTTCACAGGGCATTTGTATGCATTTGGATTCCAGACTTCTTCTCACGCTTTAGGGGCCCCTAAAATGCCAGGACAGTATAAATGCCCCACATGTGACCCCATTTTGGAAAGAAGACACCCCAAGGTATTCCGTGAGGGGTATGGTGAGTTCATGTAAAATTTTATTTTTTGTCACAAGTTAGTGGAATATGAGACTTTGTAAAAAACAAAATTAAAAAAAAAAAAAAATATCAATTTCCGCTAACTTGTGCCAAACAATAAAAATTCTGTGAACTCGCCATGCCCCTCACGGAATACCTTGGGGTGTCTTCTTTCCAAAATGGGGTCACATGTGGGGTATTTATACTGACCTGGCATTTTAGGGGCCCCTAAAGCGTGAGAATCCAAATGCGTAAAAATGGCCTGTGAAATCCTAAAGGTACTCATTGGTTTTAGGGCCCCTTTGCACACATTGGCTGCAAAAAAGTGCCACTCATGTGGTATCGCCGAACTCAGGAGAAGTAGGGCAATGTGTTTTGGGGTGTATTTTTACATATACCCATGCTGCGTGTGAGAAATATTGCTGTAAACGACAACTTTTTACATTTTTTATTCAAAGTTGTCAATTTACAGAGATATTTCTCACACAAAGTATGGGTATATGTAAAAATACACCCAAAACACATTGCCCTACTTCTCCTGAGTACGGCAATACCACATGAGTGACACTTTTTGCAGCCAAGATGCGCAAAGGGCCCTAAAACCAATGAGTACCTTTTAGGAGGGCATTTTTACGCATTTTTCTTCTCACGCTTTAGGGCCCTAAAATGCCAGGGCAGTATAAATACCCCACATGTGACCCCATTTTGGAAAGAAGACACCCCAAGGTATTCTGTGAGGGGCATGGCGAGTTCATAGAAGATTTTTTTTTGGCACAAGTTAGCGGAAATTGATTTTTATTGTTTTTCTCATAAAGTCTACCTTTCTGCTAACTTTTGACAAAAAGTTAAATTTTTCATGGACTCACTATGCCCCTCAGCGAATACCTTGGGGTGTCTTCTTTCCAAAATTGGGTCATTTGTGGGGTGTTTGTACTGTTCTGGCATTTTGGGTGGGGCTAAATTGTGAGCAGCCATATAAAACCTAAAGGTACTCGTTGGAATTTGGGCCCTTTGCGCACCCGGGCTGCAAAAAGTGTCACTCATGTGGTATCGCCGTACTCAGGAGAAGTAGGGCAATGTGTTTTGGGTGTATTTTTACATATACCCATACTTTGTGTGAGAAATATCTCTGTAAATTGACAACTTTGAATAAAAAAATTTAAAAAGTTGTCGTTTACAGTGATATTTCTCACACACAGTATGGGTATATGTAAAAATACACCCCAAAACACATTGCCCTACTTCTCCTGAGTTCGGCGATACCACATGAGTGACACTTTTTGCAGCCAAGATGCGCAAAGGGGCCCTAAAACCAATGAGTACCTTTAGGATTTCACAGGGCATTTTTACGCATTTGGATTCTCACACTTTAGGACCCCTAAAATGCCAGGGCAGTATAAATACCCCACAATTGACCCCATTGTGGAAATAAGACACCCCAAGGTAATCCGTGAGGGGTATGGCGAGTTTGCTGAAAAAAAAAAATTTGGCACAAGTTAGCGGAAATTGATTTTTTTTTTTTTTTACAGTCTCATATTCCACTAACTTGTGACAAAAATAATATTTTACATGAACTCACCATACCCCTCACGGAATACCTTGGGGTGTCTTCTTTCTAAAATGGGGTCACATGTGAGGTTTTTGTACTGCCCTGGCATTTGAGGGTCTCCGCAATCATTACACGTATGGCCAGCATTAGGAGTTTCTGCGATTCTCCTTATATTGAGCATACGGGTAATGAGATTTTTTTCCTGTTCAGCCTCTGGGCTGAAAAGAAAAAAATGAACGGCACAGATTTTTTCATTCGCATCAATCAATGTGGATGAAAAAATCTCTGCCCAAAAATGTGCAAAAAACAAAAGCGGCACAGATTTCCTCATTCGCATCGATCAATGTGGATGAATAAATCTCTGCCAAAAATGTGCAAAAAAAAGTAGTAAGGCCCCATTCACACGTCCGCAAAAATGTCCGCATCTATTCCGCAATTCTGCGGAATAGATGCGGACCCATTCAGTGTGAATGGGGCTGGCGGTGATGCGGAGAGCACACTATGCGCTCGCCGCATCAGCATTTGGCGGAGCTGCAGCCGCAAACTTCCGGGTTTCGGCCCCCAAACATCCGGCCGCAGCTCCGCAAAAGATAGAGCATGTCCTATTCTTGTCCGCAATTGCGGACAAGAAAAGGCATTTTCTATATAGTTCTGGCAATGTGCGGATCCGCAAAATGCGGAAAGCACATTGCTGGTGTCCGTGTTTTGCGGATCCGTGGATCCATGGATCCGCAAAACACATACGGACGTCTGAATGAGCCTTACAGGGGGTAATTAGTGTCAGGGGGTGACAGGGGGTGACATGGGGTGATCGGGGGTTAATCAGGGGTTAATCAGTGACGGGGGTGGGGGGGTGGGGTGGATGGGTGGGGGGGTCTGTGTGGTGATTTGGTGCACTTATAATAGTTTCTTTGGTGGTCCCAAGCAAAAGGGACCACCAAAGGAACGATCAGCAAGCATATCAGACACTGTTAACAAAACAGCGTCTGATATGCCATTTTTTTAACTTCTACAGCCTGCAAGCGCACAATCAGCGCTGGCAGGCTGCAGTTTACCTTGTCCCCAACGTGATCCTGTGAACGCGCACGCGCGCGCGTTCACAGGAAATCTCGCCTCTCGCGAGATGACGCGCGGGCGCGTCAAGGAGGAACAGACCGACCGCCCGCAGGACGCAATCCTGCGTGAGGCGGTCGGAAAGAGGTTAAAGGGGCGGCAATATTCAAGTCACTTTTAAAGGAATCGCAATGTTCAAGTCACTTTTAAAGGGATGGCGATGTTCAAGTCACTTTTAAAGGGGCTGCAGTGTTCAAGTCACTTTTAAAGGGGCGGCAATGTTCAAGTCACTTTTAAAGGGATGGCGAATTGGCGATGTTCAAGTCAGTTTTAAAGGGATGGCGATGTTCAAGTCACTTTTAAAGGGGCTGCAGTGTTCAAGTCACTTTTAAAGGGGCGGCAATGTTCAAGTCACTTTTAAAGGGATGGTGATGTTCTACTCTTTGACTGTTTTGATATTAAATGTTATTTTTGATGGTTCTTATGACTATGATAACTAATAATTGTATTTTAGAACTGTGGGATTACATGATTTAATTGTTATCTTGCAGGAAATGTTGGAGAAGGGGTACGACCGCAGAAGGTCAAGGGGCGAAAAGCAGGCCATAGTGCGGAGAATTGCTTTCCATCTGTGGCAGAAGCATGGGTGCACTCATCGGAAGGATGCGATTCTAAAAAGTGGTCAGATCTGAAGCGCCACCGGATGGATCTGATCACTAAGATCCGAGATAAATCTCTTCCAGGTACAATACTTATTTGCATAACTGAGCAGATAGATAACACAATATGTTGGTGAGAGAAATAAGTATTTTTTAACCCTTTACAATAAATCACTTAGTACAGTGGTGTTGAACTGATGGGAAAGGGTGCTAAAAGTGGCAATATGAGACCTCTTTCTGGGCCACATATGTTTTTTGACTTTACACAGTTGACTTTGGCCCCTGAAGCTTGTCCAAACTCCTCGCACGTCTGGACGAGTGTAGACAACAAGCATCGATCAGGACAATTAGGCCACATGCCCAAATGAAGTCATAGACTCGAATCACTCTTGTTCCCTGGGGAGTGGCCCAACACCCAATAGCAGCAGTGAGTTGAAGCTGAACTTAATCAACGATGCTCAAAGGCAGAGTGCAGGGGGTACCCACAGGGTCCTGGTCCGGCAGGTCAAGGCAGACACTGATGATACTACACTTGATCTAAGCCAAAAGGAGAAGAAAGATAGGTGTAGTTAATTATTATGCCATCCAGACACTACCATAGATTAATTTGTGTACCCTTAACTGTAATTTGGCTTTACTTGTTTATCTTGGCATTTTTAAAAATTTGGTCATCATCATCATTACAGATGCTCCGCTTCCCAAAGTGAGAGCCAAGCTCTCTAAAAAGAAGAAGGCGGTGGAGGTGGAGGAGGAGACAGACCACTGGACGAGCAGGAAGAGGCAGGGCCATCAGGCTATCGGGCCCATAGCCCACCTGCTGCAGTGGAGGAGGGTGATGACTCTGAGGAGGCAGAAGAGGAGATGGTCACTACCCCCGACAAGAAGGTAAATGGATGATGTGGATATTTTTATTTATTCAGTGTCCCAGAAAGCTAATGTTACGGGTGGGAGTACTGATTTCCATAACGTATCTAACTGCCACATCCATTTTTGGAAGTACGATATAACAAGCATGCAATATATAAATTTTTCTAAGAATATATTTTAACAAACTATATTATTTTTTTAAATGAAGAAAATATAATAAAACAGGCAACAAATAAAGTACAACACATAACAGTAATATAAAAATAAACACTAAAAAGTAATTGATCAACATCAAAACCATTAACGTAACTACTAAGTCAATAACCCAAAACTAAAAGGAACTATTATTAATCCTACCTAAACCAATATATAACAGATTTACATAGTAACATAGTAACATAGTATATAAGACCGAAAAAGACATTTGTCCATCCAGTTCGGCCTGTTTCCTACAAGTTGATCCAGAGGAAGGCAAAAACCCCTGTGAGGCAGAAGCCAATTTTCCTCACATAAGGGGAAAAAATTCCTTCCCGACTCCAATCAGGCAATCAGAATAACTCCCTGGATCAACGACCCTCTCTAGTAGCTATAGCCTGTAATATTATTACACTCCAGAAATAAATCCAGTCCCCTCTTGAATTCCTTTATTGTACTCACCATCACCACCTCCTCAGGCAGAGAGTTCCATAGTCTCACTGCTCTTACAGTGAAGAATCCTTTCTATGTTTGTGTACAAACCTTCTTTCCTCCAGACGCAGAGGATGTCCCCTTGTCACAGTCACAGTCCTGGGGATAAATAGATGATGGGAGAGATCTCTGTACTGACCCCTGATATATTTATACATAGTTATTAGATCTCCCTCAGTCGCCTTTTTTTCTAAAGTGAATAACCCTAATTTTGATAACCTTTTACGGTACTGTAGATCCCTCATTCCAGTTATTACTTTAGTTGCCCTCCTCTGAACCCTCTCCAGCTCTGCTATGTCTGTCTTGTTCACAGGAGCCCAGAACTGTACACAGTACTCCATGTGTGGTCTAACCAGTGATTTTCAAGAAAAAAATATCATCTCAGCTTTATATAACAATTAATGATTGTATTTTAATGTACATTTCAAATTTTATTTCATTTATTTTACAGCTGACAACATCATGTTAAAAAAATAAAAATAATGCGAAGGAAGCACCAGCTGCGAATGCAGCAGTTCAGGGAGCAGCAAACCAGGAAGATGAGGCAGCTCAAGATGCAGTTCTCCCACCAAATGCGAGCCATGGAGGAGGCTCATCTTAAGGACATCGATGATCTGCTGGAGGAGCAGAGAAAATTTAAAAATTACCCTAATTTTTTGGGTTATTTATATATTTATGTTAAAAATAATTCTATTTTGTTAAAGATTATTTTATAAAACTATAATGTTAAATCAAATTTATTATGCTTTTGTTTGATTGGAAACAAAGGGTACAGATAGTGTTGCCCATATTAATAATAATTTTCATTACTGTAATCTTTCAAGGGTTTCAAGTTCAACTGGTTTATGTGCTAGATCTGGTAAGGTTTTTGGTAAGGCTGTAAAACACACCCGGAAGGGGCTAGAGGGCTGCAAAAGGCAGCAAAATGTAGGTAAATCCCATGCAAACAAATGTAGATAGGGAAATGATGAGTTAACATAAAATAAATAAAAATTAAACAATATTAATTGGAGTGAGGTACCATAGCACAGAATCAGGCTTCAAGTCACCCACCAATGGAGAAGGTCACTTACTATTATTTCGACCCCAGCACCCAGACAAAGGAGAGAGGTCCCACAGCAGAGAATCAGGCATCATATCAACCACCACAGGAGTAGGCCACCATTTAGTTACTTTGACCCCTTCACCCAGACAGAGGAGAGAGGCCCCACAGCAGAGAATCAGGCATCATATCAACCACCACAGGAGTAGGCCACCATTTAGTTACTTTGACCCCCTCACCCAGACAGAGGAGAGAGGTCCCACAGCAGAGAATCAGGCATCATATCAACCACCACAGGAGTAGGCCACCATTTAGTTACTTTGACCCCTTCACCCAGACAGAGGAGAGAGGTCCCACAGCAGAGAATCAGGCATCATATCAACCACCACAGGAGTAGGCCACCATTTAGTTACTTTGACCCCTTCACCCAGACAGAGGAGAGGCCCCACAGCAGAGAATCAGGCATCATATCAACCACCACAGGAGTAGGCCACCATTTAGTTACTTTGACCCCTTCACCCAGACAGAGGAGAGAGGCCACACAGCACATATTCAGGCATCATATCAACCACCGCAAGAGAAGGACACTTTTAGATACTTTGACCCCTGCACCCAGGAAGAGGAGAGAGGTTCCACAGCAGAGAATCAGGCATAATATCAACCACCACAGGAGAAGCCACCATAAAGTTACTTTGACCCCTTCACCCAAACAGAGGAGAGAGGCCCCACAGCACATATTCAGGCATCATATAAACCACCGCAAGAGAAGGACACTTTTAGATACTTTGACCCTTGCACCCAGGAAGAGGAGAGAGGTCCCACAGCACAAATTCAGGCATCATATCACACACCACAGGAGAAGGCCTCTTTCAGCGACTTAGGCCTTTGGACCCAGACAGAGGAGAGAGGTCAGAGATTAGCTTCATATCCCCCAGCACAGCAGAAGACAGCTTTATTTGACTTAGGCCTCAGCACCCAGACAGAGGACAGAGGTAGCATGGCAGAGGTTATGGCTTTATGTCACCCGATAGTTTAACAGGCCACTTTCATCTAGTTAGGCCCCGGCGCCCAGACAGAGGAGAGTTTCATTCAACTGTGGGTTACATAAAATTTGTATTAAATAAAGAAGTGGCCCGTAGTACAACAAGACATGTTTTAGGCAGTTATTAAGGACTACTCTGCACAAGGGAGGGACAGGTCCTGTGGGATCCATGCCTGGTTCATCTTTATGAACGTCAGCTTGTCCACATTGGCTGTGGACAGGCGGCTGCGCTTGTCAGTAATGACGCCCCGCCGTGCTGAATACGCGTTCTGATAAAACGCTGGCCGCCGGGCAGGCCAGCACCTCCAAGGCATAACATGCTAACTCTGGCCACGTGGACAATTTTGAAACCCAGAAGTTGAATGGGGCCGAACCGTCCGTCAGTACGTGGAGGGGTGTGCAGACATACTGTTCAACCATGTTAGTGAAATGCTGCCTCCTAGTGCTAACACGTTCCGTATCAGGTGGTGGGGCAGTTAGCTGTGGCGTGGAGACAAAACTTGTCCACATTTCTGCCATGCTAACCCTGCCCTCAGAGGAGCTGGCCGTGACACTGCTGCGTGGGCGACCTCTAGCTCCTCCTCTGCCTTGGCCTTCCACCTGTTCCCCTGTGACAGTTGGGAATGCTCTCAGGAGCGCGTCTACCAGCGTGCGCTTGTACTCGCGCATCTTCTTATCACGCTCCAGTGCAGGAAGTAAAGTGGGCACATTGTCTTTGTACCGGGGATCCGTCAAACCGGCTAGTCCCAGAGCTGCCACGAGATTTCGCCCATTATCGCATACCACCAGGCCTGGCTTGAGGCCCACCGGCAGCAACCACTCATCCGTCTGTTGTTCAATACCCCGCCACAACTGCGCGGTGTGGGGCCTGTCCCCCAAACATAAGAGTTTCAGAATGGCCTGCTGACGTTTACCCCGGGCTGTGCTGAAGTTGATGGTGAAGGTGTGTGGCTGACAGGAGGAGCTGGTGGAAGCAGAGGAGGAGGAGAAAGCCGAGTAGGAGGAGGAGGCTACAGGAGGCAGAGAATGATGCCCTGCGATCCTAGGTGGCGGAAGGACGTGCGCCAAGGAACTCTCCGCCTGGGGCCCAGCCGCCACTACATTCACCCAGTGTGCAGTTAGTGAGATATAGCGTCCTTGGCCGTGCTTACTGGTCCACGTATCTGTGGTTAGGTGGACCTTGGCACAAATGGCGTTGCGCAGTGCACAGTTGATTTTATCAGACACTTGCATGTGCAGGGAAGGCACGGCTGTCTTGGAGAAGTAGTGGCGGCTGGGAACCACATAGTGGGGGACAGCCATGGCCATCAGTTGTTTGAAGCTGTCTGTGTCCACCAGCCGGAATGACAGCATTTCAAAGGCCAGTAGTTTAGAAATGCTGGCATTCAGGCCAAGGGCTCGAGGGTGACTAGGTGGGAATTTGCGCTGACTCTCAAAGGTTTGAGAGATGGAGAGCTGAACGCTGCTGTGTGAAATAGTGGAGACGCAAGGTGACGGTGGCGGTGGTGGTGGTGGTGTCGGTGGCACATCCTCTGTTTGCTGCTCGGCAGGTGGCAACATTCCTCTCGAGGCGGAAGCCGAGGCAGCAGCGGTAGAGGGAGCAGGGGGAGCCTGAGCGGGTTTTTTTTTTTTGAGGTGTGCACTCCACTGCAGTTCATGCTTTGCATGTAGATGCCTGATCATGCAGGTGGTGCTCAGGTTAAGAACGTTAATGCCTCGCCTCAGGGTCTGATGGCACAGCGTGCAAACCACTCTGGTCTTGTCCTCAGCACATTGTTTGAAGAAGTGCCATGCCAGGGAACTCCTTGAAGATGCCTTTGGGGTGCTGGGTCCCTGTTGGCACTGGCCAATAGCAGGCGAACTCTCGGGACGGCGGGTGTTCTGATTTTGCCCCCTGCTCCCTCTTTGGCTTCGCTGTTGTCTCGGTCTCACCACTGCCTCTTCCTCTGAACTATTTAAGTCAGCGGCACGACCTTCAGTCCATGTGGGGTCTAAGACCTCATCGTCCTCTGCATCGTCTTCCACCCAGTCTTCCTCCCTGACCTCCTCCTGTTCAGTCTGCACACTGCAATAAGACACGGCAGTGGGCACCTGTGTTTCGTCATCATCAGACACTCGGTCACTCTGCTGTGGTGGTATTCCCATGTCCTCATCATCTGGATACATAAGTGGTTGTGCGTCAGTGCATGGTATGTCTTCCACAGCTAGGGAAGGGCTAGTTGGACGCCCCTGGGAACCCCTGCCAGCAGAGTCTTCAAACAGAAGAAGAGACTGCTGCATAACTTGAGGCTCGGACAGTTTCCCTGATATGCATGGGGGTGATGTGACAGACTGATGGGCTTGGTTTTCCGGTGCCACCTGTGCGCTTTCCGCAGAAGACTGGGCGGAAGACAATGTGGTGAACGTGCTGGAAGCACTGTCGGCCACCCAATCGACTAATGCCTGTACCTGCTCAGGCCTTACCATCCTCATAACGGCATTGGGCTCCACCAAATATCGCTGTAAATTCTGCCGGCTACTTGAGGGAGTTGGTTCACTACTTTGTGCGCCTGAGGCCGAACGGCCACGTCCTCTGCCAGCAACAGAGACTCCACGGACCCCACCATGACCGCGTCCTCGTCCCTTAATAGAATGTTTTCTCATTGTTGCGATTCAACTCGCACCACAATAAAATATATTATTTTTTAGCCCCAAAATTCCTACACTGGAAGATATACCGTAATTCCTTTTTCCGGTATTAATTACAAGAAGACTGCTGCAAATTGGACACCAGAATTTTTTAAATGCTACTTATGCTAAATGAATTCCCACAGTGGGAGAACTATTTCCTTTTTACAGGAGTAACAACGTGCGGCCTACTATTTCGGGTGTCACCAACACCAGATTGATTAAATTGGCCTTTTTGGAACCAAAATGACAACACTGGACACTATAATGCCTTTTTCTGGTATTAATTACACGAAGACTGCTGCAAATTGGACACCAGAATTTTTTAAATGCTACTTATGTTAAATGAATTCCCACAGTGGGAGAACTATTTCCTTTTTACAGGAGTAACAACGTGCGGCGTACTATTTCGGGTGTCATCAACACCAGATTGATTAAATTGGCCTTTTTGGAACCAAAATGACAACACTGGACACTATAATGCCTTTTTCTGGTATTAATTACAAGAGGACTGCTGCAAATTGGACACCAGAATTTTTTAAATGCTACTTATGTTAAATGAATTCCCACAGTGGGAGAACTATTTCCTTTTTACAGGAGTAACAACGTGTGGCCTACTATTTCGGGTGTCACCAACACCAGATTGATAAAATTGGCCTTTTTGGAACCAAAATGACAACACTGGACACTATAATGCCTTTTTCTGGTATTAATTACACGAAGACTGCTGCAAATTGGACACCAGAATTTTTTAAATGCTACTTATGTTAAATGAATTCCCACAGTGGGAGAACTATTTCCTTTTACAGGAGTAACAACATGCGGCGTACTATTTCGGGTGTCACCAACACCAGATTGATTAAATTGGCCTTTTGGAACCAAAATGACAACACTGGACACTATAATGCCTTTTCTGGTATTAATTACAAGAAGACTGCTGCAAATTGGACACCAGAATTTTTTAAATGCTACTTATGTTAAATGAATTCCCACAGTGGGAGAACTATTTCCTTTTACAGGAGTAACAACGTGTGGCCTACTATTTCGGTGTCACCAACACCAGATTGATTAAATTGGCCTTTTGGAACCAAAATGACAACACTGGACACTATAATGCCTTTTTCTGGTATTAATTACACGAAGACTGCTGCAAATTGGACACCAGAATTTTTAAATGCTACTTATGTTAAATGAATTCCCACAGTGGGAGAACTATTTCCTTTTACAGGAGTAACAACGTGCGGCGTACTATTTCGGTGTCACCAACACCAGATTGATTAAATTGGCCTTTTGGAACCAAAATGACAACACTGGACACTATAATGCCTTTTTCTGGTATTAATTACAAGAAGACTGCTGCAAATTGGACACCAGAATTTTTAAATGCTACTTATGTTAAATGAATTCCCACAGTGGGAGAACTATTTCCTTTTACAGGAGTAACAACGTGTGGCCTACTATTTCGGGTGTCACCAACACCAGATTGATTAAATTGGCCTTTTGGAACCAAAATGACAACACTGGACACTATAATGCCTTTTTCTGGTATTAATTACACGAAGACTGCTGCAAATTGGACACCAGAATTTTTTAAATGCTACTTATGTTAAATGAATTCCCACAGTGGGAGAACTATTTCCTTTTACAGGAGTAACAACGTGCGGCGTACTATTTCGGTGTCACCAACACCAGATTGATTAAATTGGCCTTTTGGAACCAAAATGACAACACTGGACACTATAATGCCTTTTTCTGGTATTAATTACAAGAGGACTGCTGCAAATTGGACACCAGAATTTTTTAAATGCTACTTATGTTAAATGAATTCCCACAGTGGGAGAACTATTTCCTTTTACAGGAGTAACAACGTGTGGCCTACTATTTCGGGTGTCACCAACACCAGATTGATTAAATTGGCCTTTTTGGAACCAAAATGACAACACTGGACACTATAATGCCTTTTTCTGGTATTAATTACACGAAGACTGCTGCAAATTGGACACCAGAATTTTTTAAATGCTACTTATGTTAAATGAATTCCCACAGTGGGAGAACTATTTCCTTTTACAGGAGTAACAACGTGCAGCGTACTATTTCGGGTGTCACCAACACCAGATTGATTAAATTGGTCTTTTGGAACCAAAATGACAACACTGGACACTATAATGCCTTTTTCTGGTATTAATTACAAGAAGACTGCTGCAAATTGGACACCAGAATTTTTTAAATGCTACTTATGTTAAATGAATTCCCACAGTGGGAGAACTATTTCCATTTTACAGGAGTAACAACGTGCGGCGTACTATTTCGGGTGTCACCAACACCAGATTGATTAAATTGGCCTTTGTGGAACCAAAATGACAACACTGGACACTATAATGCCTTTTTCTGGTATTAATTACAAGAGGACTGCTGCAAATTGGACACCAGAATTTTTAAATGCTACTTATGTTAAATGAATTCCCACAGTGGGAGAACTATTTCCTTTTACAGGAGTAACAACGTGCGGCCTACTATTTCGGGTGTCACCAACACCAGATTGATTAAATCGGCCTTTGTGGAACCAAAATGACAACACTGGACACTATAATGCCTTTTTCTGGTATTAATTACAAGAAGACTGCTGCAAATTGGACACCAGAATTTTTTAAATGCTACTTATGTTAAATGAATTCCCACAGTGGGAGAACTATTTCCTTTTACAGGAGTAACAACGTGCGGCGTACTATTTCGGGTGTCACCAACACCAGATTGATTAAATTGGCCTTTTTGGAACCAAAATGACAACACTGGACACTATAATGACTTTTTCTGGTATTAATTACACGAAGACTGCTGCAAATTGGACACCAGAATTTTTTAAATGCTACTTATGTTAAATGAATTCCCACAGTGGGAGAACTATTTCCTTTTACAGGAGTAACAACGTGTGGCCGTACTATTTCGGGTGTCACCAACACCAGATTGATTAAATTGGCCTTTTTGGAACCAAAATGACAACACTGGACACTATAATGCCTTTTTCTGGTATTAATTACAAGAAGACTGCTGCAACTTGGACACCAGAATTTTTTAAATGCTACTTATGTTAAATGAATTCCAACAGTGGGAGAACTATTTCCTTTTTACAGGAGTAACAACGTGTGGCCTACTATTTCGGGTGTCACCAACACCAGATTGATTAAATTGGCCTTTTTGGAACCAAAATGACAACACTGGACACTATAATGACTTTTTCTGGTATTAATTACACGAAGACTGCTGCAAATTGGACACCAGAATTTTTTAAATGCTACTTATGTTAAATGAATTCCCACAGTGGGAGAACTATTTCCTTTTTACAGGAGTAACAACGTGCGGCGTACTATTTCGGGTGTCACCAACACCAGATTGATTAAATTGGCCTTTTTGGAACCAAAATGACAACACTGGACACTATAATGCCTTTCTCTGGTATTAATTACAAGAGGACTGCTGCAAATTGGACACCAGAATTTTTTAAATGCTACTTATGTTAAATGAATTCCCACAGTGGGAGAACTATTTCCTTTTTACAGGAGTAACAACGTGTGGCCTACTATTTCGGGTGTCACCAACACCAGATTGATTAAATTGGCCTTTGTGGAACCAAAATGACAACACTGGACACTATAATGCCTTTTTCTGGTATTAATTACAAGAAGACTGCTGCAAATTGGACACCAGAATTTTTTTAATGCTACTTATGTTAAATGAATTCCCACAGTGGGAGAACTATTTCCTTTTTACAGGAGTAACAACGTGCAGCGTACTATTTCGGGTGTCACCAACACCAGATTGATTAAATTGGTCTTTTTGGAACCAAAATGACAACACTGGACACTATAATGCCTTTTTCTGGTATTAATTACAAGAAGACTGCTGCAAATTGGACACCAGAATTTTTTTAATGCTACTTATGTTAAATGAATTCCCACAGTGGGAGAACTATTTCCATTTTACAGGAGTAACAACGTGCGGCGTACTATTTCGGGTGTCATCAACACCAGATTGATTAAATTGGCCTTTTTGGAACCAAAATGACAACACTGGACACTATAATGCCTTTTTCTGGTATTAATTACAAGAGGACTGCTGCAAATTGGACACCAGAATTTTTTAAATGCTACTTATGTTAAATGAATTCCCACAGTGGGAGAACTATTTCCTTTTTACAGGATTAACAACGTGCGGCCTACTATTTCGGGTGTCACCAACACCAGATTGATAAAATTGGCCTTTGTGGAACCAAAATGACAACACTGGACACTATAATGCCTTTTTCTGGTATTAATTACAAGAAGACTGCTGCAAATTGGACACCAGAATTTTTTAAATGCTACTTATGTTAAATGAATTCCCACAGTGGGAGAACTATTTCCTTTTTACAGGAGTAACAACGTGCGGCGTACTATTTCGGGTGTCACCAACACCAGATTGATTAAATTGGCCTTTTTGGAACCAAAATGACAACACTGGACACTATAATGCCTTTTTCTGGTATTAATTACAAGAAGACTGCTGCAAATTGGACACCAGAATTTTTTAAATGCTACTTATGTTAAAATGAATTCCCACAGTGGGGAACTATTTCCATTTACAGGAGTAACAACGTCACGACCTACTATTTTGGGTGTCACCAACACCAGATTGATTAAATTGGCCTTTTTGGAACCAAAATGACAACACTGGACACTATAATGCCTTTTTCTGGTATTAATTACAAGAAGACTGCTGAAAATTGGACACCAGAATTTTTTAAATGCTACTTATGTTAAATGAATTCCCACAGTGGGAGAACTATTTCCTTTTTACAGGAGTAACAACGTGCGGCGTACTATTTCGGGTGTCATCAACACCAGATTGATTAAATTGGCCTTTTTGGAACCAAAATGACAACACTGGACACTATAATGCCTTTTTCTGGTATTAATTACAAGAAGACTGCTGCAAATTGGACACCAGAATTTTTAAATGCTACTTATGTTAAATGAATTCCCACAGTGGAGAACTATTTCCTTTTTACAGGAGTAACAACGTGTGGCCTACTATTTCGGGTGTTACCAACACCAGATTGATTAAATTGGCCTTTTTGGAACCAAAATGACAACACTGGACACTATAATGCCTTTTTCTGGTATTAATTACAAGAAGACTGCTGCAAATTGGACACCAGAATTTTTTAAATGCTACTTATGTTAAATGAATTCCCACAGTGGGAGAATTATTTCCATTTTACAGGAGTAACAACGTGCGGCCTACTATTTTGGGTGTCACCAACACCAGATTGATTAAATTGGCCTTTTTGGAACCAAAATGACAACACTGGACACTATAATGCCTTTTTCTGGTATTAGTTACAAGAAGACTGCTGCAAATTGGACACCAGAAATTTTTAAATGCTACTTATGTTAAATGAATTCCCACAGTGGGAGAACTATTTCCCTTTTACAGGAGTAACAACGTGTGGTGTACTATTTCGGGTGTCATCAACACCAGATTGATTAAGTTGGCCTTTTGGAACCAAAATGACAA
The DNA here is from genome assembly GCA_033119425.1 of Bufotes viridis. Taxonomy (NCBI): domain Eukaryota; kingdom Metazoa; phylum Chordata; class Amphibia; order Anura; family Bufonidae; genus Bufotes; species Bufotes viridis. Next base: position 347,811,138 of record CM065590.1, read on the forward strand.
CACTGGACACTATAATGCCTTTTTCTGGTATTAATTACAAGAAGACTGCTGCAAATTGGACACCAGAATTTTTTAAATGCTACTTATGTTAAATGAATTCCCACAGTGGGAGAACTATTTCCTATTTTACAGGAGTAACAACGTGCGGCCTACTATTTTGGGTGTCACCAACACCAGATTGATTAAATTGGCCTTTTGGAACCAAAATGACAACACTGGACACTATAATGCCTTTTTCTGGTATTAATTACAAGAAGACTGCTGCAAATTGGACACCAGAATTTTTAAATGCTACTTATGTTAAATGAATTCCCACAGTGGAGAACTATTTCCTTTTACAGGAGTAACAACGTGCGGCGTACTATTTCGAGTGTCATCAACACCAGATTGATTAAATTGGCCTTTTTGGAACCAAAATGACAACACTGGACACTATAATGCCTTTTTCTGGTATTAATTACAAGAAGACTGCTGCAAATTGGACACCAGAATTTTTAAATGCTACTTATGTTAAATGAATTCCCACAGTGGGAGAACTATCTTCCTTTTACAGGAGTAACAACGTGCGGCGTACTATTTGGGTGTCATCAACACCAGATTGATTAAATTGGCCTTTTGGAACCAAAATGACAACACTGGACACTATAATGCCTTTTTCTGGTATTAATTACAAGAGGACTGCTGCAAATTGGACACCAGAATTTTTTAAATGCTACTTATGTTAAATGAATTCCCACAGTGGGAGAACTATTTCCTTTTTACAGGAGTAACAACGTGTGGCGTACTATTTAGGTGTCATCAACACCAGATTGATTAAATTGGCCTTTTGGAACCAAAATGACAACACTGGACACTATAATGCCTTTTTCTGGTATTAATTACAAGAAGACTGCTGCAAATTGGACACCAGAATTTTTAAATGCTACTTATGTTAAATGAATTCCCACAGTGGGAGAACTATTTCCTTTTACAGGAGTAACAACGTGTGGCCTACTATTTGGGTGTCTACCAACACCAGATTGATTAAATTGGCCTTTTGGAACCAAAATGACAACACTGGACACTATAATGCCTTTTTCTGGTATTAATTACAATAAGACTGCTGCAAATTGGACACCAGAATTTTTTAAATGCTACTTATGTTAAATGAATTCCCACAGTGGGAGAACTATTTCCTTTTACAGGAGTAACAACGTGCGGCGTACTATTTCGAGGTGTCATCAACACCAGATTGATTAAGTTGGCCTTTTTGGAACCAAAATGACAACACTGGACACTATAATGCCTTTTTCTGGTATTAATTACAAGAGGACTGCTGCAAATTGGACACCAGAATTTTTAAATGCTACTTATGTTAAATGAATTCCCACAGTGGGAGAACTATTTCCTTTTACAGGAGTAACAACGTGCGGCCTACTATTTCGGGTGTCACCAACACCAGATTGATTAAATTGGCCTTTTTGGAACCAAAAATGACAACACTGGACACTATAATGCCTTTTTCTGGTATTAATTACAAGAAGACTGCTGCAAATTGGACACCAGAATTTTTTTAAATGCTACTTATGTTAAATGAATTCCCACAGTGGGAGAACTATTTCCTTTTACAGGAGTAACAACGTGCGGCGCTACTATTTCAGGTGTCACCAACACCAGATTGATTAAATTGGCCTTTTGGAACCAAAATGACAACACTGGACACTATAATGCCTTTTTCTGGTATTAATTACAAGAAGACTGCTGCAATTGGACACCAGAATTTTTAAATGCTACTTATGTTAAATGAATTCCCACAGTGGGAGAACTATTTCCTTTTACAGGAGTAACAACGTGCGGCCTACTATTTTGGTGTCACCAACACCAGATTGATTAAATTGGCCTTTTTGGAACCAAAATGACAACACTGGACACTATAATGCCTTTTTCTGGTATTAATTACAAGAGGACTGCTGCAAATTGGACACAGAATTTTTTAAATGCTACTTATGTTAAATGAATTCCCACAGTGGGAGAACTATTTCCTTTTACAGGAGTAACAACGTGCGACCTACTATTTCGGTGTCACCAACACCAGATTGATTAAATTGGCCTTTGTGGAACCAAAATGACAACACTGGACACTATAATGCCTTTTCTGGTATTAATTACAAGAAGACTGCTGCAAATTGGACACCAGAATTTTTAAATGCTACTTATGTTCAGTGGATTCCCACAGTGGGAGAACTATTTCCTTTTACAGGAGTAACAACGTGCGGCGTACTATTTCGGTGTCACCAACACCAGATTGATTAAATTGGTCTTTTTGGAACCAAAATGACAACACTGGACACTATAATGCCTTTTTCTGGTATTAATTACAAGAAGACTGCTGCAAAGTGGACACCAGAATTTTTAAATGCTACTTATGTTAAATGAATTCCCACAGTGGGAGAACTATTTCCATTTACAGGAGTAACAACGTGCGGCGTACTATTTCGGTGTCACCAACGCAGATTGATTAAATTGGCTTTTTGGAACCAAAATGACAACACTGGTACACTATAATGCCTTTTTCTGGTATTAATTACAAGAGGACTGCTGCAAATTGGACACCAGAATTTTGTTAAATGCTACTTATGTTAAATGAATTCCCACAGTGGGAGAACTATTTCCATTTACAGGAGTAACAAGCGTGCGGCCTACTATTTCGGGTGTCACCAACACCAGATTGATTAAATTGGCCTTTGTGGAACCAAAATGACAACACTGGACACTATAATGCCTTTTTCTGGTATTAATTACAAGAAGACTGCTGCAAATTGGACACCAGAATTTTTTAAATGCTACTTATGTTAAATGAATTCCCACAGTGGGAGAACTATTTCCTTTTACAGGAGTAACAACGTGCGGCGTACTATTTCGGTGTCACCAACACCAGATTGATTAAGTTGGCCTTTTTGGAACCAGAAATGACAGCACTGGACACTATAATGCCTTTTTTCTGGTATTAATTACAAGAAGACTGCTGCAAATTGGACACCAGAATTTTTAAATGCTACTTATGTTAAATGAATTCCCACAGTGGGAGAACTATTTCCTTTTACAGGAGTAACAACGTGCGGCCTACTATTTGGTGTCACCAACACCAGATTGATTAAGTTGGCCTTTTTGGAACCAAAATGACAACACTGGACACTATAATGCCTTTTTCTGGTATTAATTACAAGAAGACTGCTGCAAATTGGACACCAGAATTTTTAAATGCTACTTATGTTAAATGAATTCCCACAGTGGGAGAACTATTTCCTTTTTACAGGAGTAACAACGTGCGGCGTACTATTTCGGGTGTCATCAACACCAGATTGATTAAATTGGCCTTTTGGAACCAAAATGACAACACTGGACACTATAATGCCTTTTTCTGGTATTAGTACAAGAAGACTGCTGCAAATTGGACACCAGAATTTTTTTAAATGCTACTTATGTTAAATGAATTCCCACAGTGGGAGAACTATTTCCTTTTACAGGAGTAACAACGTGCGGCCTACTATTTCGGGTGTCATCAACACAGATTGATTAAATTGGCCTTTTGGAACCAAAATGACAGCACTGGACACTATAATGCCTTTTTCTGGTATTAATTACAAGAAGACTGCTGCAAATTGGACACCAGAATTTTTTAAATGCTACTTATGTTAAATGAATTCCCACAGTGGGAGAACTATTTCCTTTTTACAGGAGTAACAACGTGCGGCGTACTATTTCGGTGTCACCAACACCAGATTGATTAAATTGGCCTTTTTGGAACCAAAATGACAACACTGGACACTATAATGCCTTTTTCTGGTATTAATTACAAGAAGACTGCTGCAAATTGGACACCAGAATTTTTTAAATGCTACTTATGTTAAATGAATTCCCACAGTGGGAGAACTATTTCCTTTTACAGGAGTAACTAACGTGTGGCGTACTATTTCAGGTGTCACCAACACCAGATTGATTAAATTGGCCTTTTGGAACCAAAATGACAACACTGGACACTATAATGCCTTTTTCTGGTATTAATTACAACGAAGACTGCTGCAAATTGGACACGCAGAATTTTTTTAAATGCTACTTATGTTAAATGAATTCCCACAGTGGGAGAACTATTTCCTTTTACAGGAGTAACAACGTGCGGCGTACTATTTGGGTGTCACTAGCACCAGATTGATTAAATTGGCCTTTTGGAACCAAAATGACAACACTGGACACTATAATGCCTTTTTCTGGTATTAATTACAAGAAGACTGCTGCAAATTGGACACCAGAATTTTTTAAATGCTACTTATGTTAAATGAATTCCCACAGTGGGAGAACTATTTCCTTTTACAGGAGTTAACAGCGTGCGGCCTACTATTTCGAGTGTCACCAACACCAGATTGATTAAGTGTGGCCTTTTTGGAACCAAAATGACAACACTGGACACTATAATGCCTTTTTCTGGTATTAATTACAAGAAGACTGCTGCAAATTGGACACCAGAATTTTTAAATGCTACTTATGTTAAATGAATTCCACAGTGGGAGAACTATTTCCCTTTTACAGGAGTAACAGCGTGGCGTACTATTTCGGTGTCACCAACACCAGATTGATTAAATTGGCCTTTTTGGAACCAAAATGACAACACTGGACACTATAATGCCTTTTTCTGGTATTAATTACACGAAGACTGCTGCAAATTGGACACCAGAATTTTTAAATGCTACTTATGTTAAATGAATTCCCACAGTGGGAGAACTATTTCACTTTTACAGGAGTAACATCGTGCGTGCGTACTATTTTGGGTGTCACCAACACCAGATTGATTAAATTGGCCTTTTTGGAACCAAAATGACAACACTGGACACTATAATGCCTTTTTCTGGTATTAATTACAACGAAGACTGCTGCAAATTGGACACCAGAATTTTTTTAAATGCTACTTATGTTAAATGAATTCCCACAGTGGAGAACTATTTCCTTTTACAGGAGTAACAGCGTGCGGCGTACTATTTCGGGTGTCACCAACACCAGATTGATTAAATTGGCCTTTTGGAACCAAAATGACAGCACTGGACACTATAATGCCTTTTTCTGGTATTAATTACACGAAGACTGCTGCAAATTGGACACCAGAATTTTTTAAATGCTACTTATGTTAAATGAATTCCCACAGTGGGAGAACTATTTCCTTTTACAGGAGTAACAACGTGCGGCGCTACTATTTCGGGTGTCACCAACACCAGATTGATTAAATTGGCCTTTTTGGAACCAAAATGACAACACTGGACACTATAATGCCTTTTTCTGGTATTAATTACTACAAGAAGACTGCTGCAAATTGGACACCAGAATTTTTAAATGCTACTTATGTTAAATGAATTCCCACAGTGGGAGAACTATTTCCTTTTACAGGAGTAACAACGTGCGGCCTACTATTTGGGTGTCACCAGCACCAGATTGATTAAATTGGCCTTTTTGGAACCAAAATGACAACACTGGACACTATAATGCCTTTTCTGGTATTAATTACACGAAGACTGCTGCAAATTGGACACCAGAAATTTTTTTAAATGCTACTTATGTTAAATGAATTCCCACAGTGGGAGAACTATTTCCTTTTACAGGAGTAGCGTGCGGCGTACTATTTGGTGTCACCAACACCAGATTGATTAAATTGGCCTCTTTGGAACCAAAATGACAACACTGGACACTATAATGCCTTTTTCTGGTATTAATTACAAGAAGACTGCTGCAAATTGGACACCAGAATTTTTAAATGCTACTTATGTTAAATGAATTCCCACAGTGGGAGAACTATTTCCTTTTACAGGAGTAACAACGTGCGGCCTACTATTTCGAGGTGTCACCAACACCAGATTGATTAAATTGGCCTTTTGGAACCAAAATGACAACACTGGACACTATAATGCCTTTTTCTGGTATTAATTACAAGAAGACTGCTGCAAATTGGACACCAGAATTTTTAAATGCTACTTATGTTAAATGAATTCCCACAGTGGGAGAACTATTTCCTTTTACAGGAGTAACAACGTGCGGCGTACTATTTCGGGTGTCACCAGCACCAGATTGATTAAGTTGGCCTTTTGGAACCAAAATGACAACACTGGACACTATAATGCCTTTTCTGGTATTAATTACAAGAAGACTGCTGCAAATTGGACACCAGAATTTTTGAAATGCTGTATGTTAAATGAATTCCCACAGTGGGAGAACTATCTTCCTTTTACAGGAGTAACAACGTGTGGCGTACTATTTGGTGTCACCAACACCAGATTGATTAAATTGGTCTTTTTGGAACCAAAAATGACAACACTGGACACTATAATGCCTTTTTCTGGTATTAGTACAAGAAGACTGCTGCAAATTGGACACCAGAATTTTTAAATGCTACTTATGTTAAATGAATTCCCACAGTGGGAGAACTATTTCCTTTTACAGGAGTAACAACGTGCGGCGTACTATTTGGTGTCACCAACACCAGATTGATTAAATTGGCCTTTTTGGAACCAAAATGACAACACTGGACACTATAATGCCTTTTCTGGTATTGATTACAAGAAGACTGCAAATTGGACACCAGAATTTTTTTAAATGCTACTTATGTTAAATGAATTCCCACAGTGGGAGAACTATTTCCTTTTTACAGGAGTAACAACGTGCGGCGTACTGTGTTCGGTGTCATCAACACCAGATTGATTAAATTGGCCTTTTGGAACCAAAATGACAACACTGGACACTATAATGCCTTTTTCTGGTATTAATTACAAGAGGACTGCTGCAAATTGGACACAGAATTTTTAAATGCTACTTATGTTAAATGAATTCCCACAGTGGGGAGAACTATTTCCTTTTTGCAGGGTAACAACGTGCGGCCTACTATTTAGGTGTCACCAACGCAGATTGATTAAATTGGCCTTGTGGAACCAAAATGACAACACTGGACACTATAATGCCTTTCTGGTATTAGTACAAGAAGACTGCTGCAAATTGGACACCAGAATTTTTAAATGCTACTTATGTTAAATGAATTCCCACAGTGGGAGAACTATTTCCTTTTACAGGAGTAACAGCGTGCGTACTATTTGGGTGTCCTGACAGATTGGTTAAATTGGCCTTTTGGAACCAAAATGACAACACTGGACACTATAATGCCTTTTTCTGGTATTAATTACAAGAGACTGCTGCAAATTGGACACCAGAATTTTTAAAATGCTACTTATGTTAAATGAATTCCCACAGTGGGGAGAACTATTTTCCTTTTTGCAGGAGTAACAGCGTCTGCGGCGTACTATTCGAAGATTGTCACCAACACCCAGATTGATTAAGTTGGCCTTTGTGGAGACCAAAATGACAACACT